>JAVTVY010038708.1:0-156324 GCA_036873755.1 Hanleya hanleyi
CATTTTGGGATCAAAGGGTCAAAGCACAACAGTTACCACTAAGAACAATCAAACGAAGATTATTCAGGAACAAATTTTATTAAAATACGTCGGAGATGACATCTGCTGACAAAATGATATAACTATGCCGCTACGCTGCTATGTGTATTTAAATGTTAGAAATACAATACAAAGACCGCTTTAGCAACAATATACCAAAGATTATTAGTACCTATACCTTCTGGCTTGCGCTCTCAAGAAACTGTGAAGTCGCGTCGCACCCAGTAAGGCTGTGGAAGAGGGGTAGTGCCAAGGATTTTGACGGACCGAGATCGGAGCAAATGGTATGGACTGGAATGTCACAATATTTTTCCCAGTACGGAAGCATGTGCTAGATGCAGGAGGATCTTGGTGTCCGCCTCGGAATGGTTGCACGGTTGAAGTATTGTGAAGTCACAACGCCTGTTGAAGAACACGGACTCAAAACGGGTACACAGGAGGAACTTTCCGCAAAGTCAGTCTGGAGACCTGTGTCTGATGAATGCGAACGGCTCCTTTTTGTTCTCATTTTTTAAGAAGCCGCTCATCCATTCATACTTCGGGATTTTAGGAATACCGGAAAAAGTATTATGGCATTTCAGTCCAAACCATCTGTTCCGATCTTGGTTCGTCAAAGTCCTTGGCACTACCGCTCTTTCACAGCTTAACGGGGTGCAAGACGACTTCACAGTTTCTTGGATGTGACCAAAAACCGACTGGGTAGCCTTTACAAGCATATCGGACCTCACCGACACACTAGTGGCTCTCACGCACGATCCTGACACTTTCCGTGCATATGGAGCTTATAGAACGCTTCATCGTACTTATGTACAGCAACAGATGTGTCAATGAGGCCAAGCATCACCTCTTCACCACTGCAACCAGATCGCTGAGAAACATCCCACCTCCCAAGGCGCGCTGTTGCAGTATGTGAAGCGAGCGCTACGGCAAGCGAGTTTCTACTGGAGTCAGGTCACTTCCCTCCACCAGGAAATCCCTGACTTCAGTGAGTGGAGCTGGCACAAAGATTGCACCAGTACATGGCAACCGCTATGGACCACTCTCAGCCGATACACGACCCTCTGCAAATGCGAAGGCGGGTGCGTTAATAACGAGGGCGGTGATGACGAGTATTACTTATTGCTGGCATCATAGAGCGCAAGCCAGAAGGCATAGGTAGTAAAAGTAATCCTTGGTATAGTGTTGCTAAAGCGGTAATGCACATAGCGGCGTAGCGGCATAGTTATTTCAATAACATTCCTGAATAATCTTGTTTCGATTGTTTTTAGTAGTAACTGTTGATCTTTGACCTTAAATTCCCAAATGAGGTGACCATGACCTCAAATCGTCAAAATGAGGCCAGAATCTAATTCTCCGAGGCCACAAAGCCCTATGGTATTATTTGTGATTCGAGCCCTTTTGGTGTTTCCTATAATTGACCTCTGGTTAATCTCTGGTTCGGGTGACCTCTATCGTGAACCTCACATGCAATATTGACTCAAATCGTCAAAATATGGCCAGATTCGGGTTACTCAACCCCGAAAATCGATAAAATGAGGTAGTTCATATATCTCGACTAAAAATCACTAAAAATGACTAATTTGACCCCAAAATGACCTTTAGGGTGACCTTGACCTCAAATCGTTGAAATAAGATCAGAATCAGATTCCCCGACACTGAAAACCATTAAAAAGTTGTATTATTCTTGATTCTGGTCATTTTGTTTTTTTCAAATACGATTGACATCTAACCCGGGTGGCGGTCATATTGAATTTCGCCAATATGGCGGTCCCAGGGGGCGACTACCTTGGCGCCCGTCAAAAATCGAAAAAGTATTGTATGGGCGACATATGGGCCAAATTTGGTGCTTTTGGAAGAATCTGAACCAAACAGTCCCTTTTATGCCCTAACATCCCGGACTATATATGCAGCGGCTTTTTAAGATGGTTAATTTGTCAGAATCTTTCTACAACAGCTTTGTAGAACACCATTACTTTTAGCAGCAGCCTTCTTTAGAGGCTTTTTATGATAATCGTCTTTTGGCCGCGGCCTTCTACAGCGGCTTTCTAGAAGACCGTTAAATTTTGCTGCGGCCTTCTTTGGCGCATCTCTTTGGTACGCCGTCTATTAGGCAGAACCCTTCTGTAACGGCTTTGTAAGTGACCTTGATTTTTGCAGCGGTTTTCCTCGGCGACTTTCTCAACACCAATGATTTATTTGAGTAAGTAAAATAGCATGTATTATATAGTATGTTGAAGCAATAGTAATTTAAATGGTGGAGTGACTAAAAGTAAGCTGTATAACAGTGTAGCATAAAAGACTCTTATTTGCCAGGGGCTTTGTAGAACACCGATACTTTTTGCAGTGGTATTCATTAACGACGTTCTACTGTATCGGTACACCGTCTTTTTGCAGCAGCCTCCTATACTGCGACATTCTTGAAGACCAGTATTCTTCGCAGAGGTCTTCTGAAGCGGTTTTTACGGTATTTTGCCTTTTGGCAACGGCCTTCCGCATCGGCTTTCTAAAAGACCGGTAATTTTCACAGTAACCTTCTGAAGCGATTTTTTTTTATGGTACACCGTCTTCTAGCAGTGGCCTTCTACAGCGGTTTACTACAACACCCCCTTCTCTGTTCAGCGGCCTTCTGCAGCAGTTGCATTCTAGAAAACAAAATTTTTGCAACAGTCTTCTTCAACACTGTTATTGTTAAACCGAGAAATGCTACAGTGTTTCGGGTGACTAAAGTGCGTTTATGTCGTTTAAAGGAGATTATGGGCCCTGATAACGAGAGCGTCCAACAATCATATTTCGCTTCAACAGCTTCTGAAGACGGATTGCATGTATTAAATCAATAAAGGATATAGAATCATTGGGCAATGTTTGAAGAACGAATAGTGTGTTAGCCATGTACGAATGAAAAAAAAGTAATCTTATTTTTACATTCACTTGTAGGGGACTGTGATTAGGGTTAATGATAGCACTCAATAATCATATACGTCGTTTCAACAGCTTCTGAAGATTGGATGCATGCGTTGAATGGTAAAAGAAATGCTTTGCAATCAGTGGACATTGTACTCATTTTAAACATCAAACTCCATGATCATATTAGCATATAATTGAATAGCTATTACCTGTACTTCAAGGATATAACTTACATTCATTCATAAACGCAAAGAAGCTTGGGACACCGGAAAAAACGTGGGACAGTGCATGCCGATTTTTTGCTGTATAGTCGGGTCAAAAGTTGGCTCATCTTCGCATACCCAAGTCGAACATCACGCGTGTTGCCTTGGCTGAACATAACACACTTTCTGCAGAATACGGTTTGCTGATGTCATAGCTCTATAAATATTCCATGGTCCATATCAGGAGAAGTACAACTGTTTGACCTCTTTAAAATTCGAATTTGATTAGCTATTGGAAGGATATCAGCATTTCCCATTTGCAAATCAATACAACTACCACTTGCCATATTTGGAAAGCACACGGATATAATGGAAAGTGCACGGACATACAAGAAAATCTTCGCTGCATGGTGTTAATTGGCATGCTCATATCTTGATTGGCTCTATGAGATCACGTGCGTTTACGGTCTGGACAATTTACCTTATTCACTAGATCAAGGTAAATGATGGAACGTTATTGTGGTATTGAACTTGAAACGCGAAGATGGCTTTGGCTAGACACTCTTCCGTTCTGTGTGCTTTTCTTCCACCTTCCCTGTGGTGCCGCGTATATGACGGTAACAACCGAAATGTTGAGAGTTACGTAACCAGTGACGCTACTCCACGTAATTCACTGACAACCGACGGGTTTAACCAATGGAATTGTATGAAATCAATTTCTCCTGATCAAAACTCCCCATGCTCAGTGTCCTCACAGAGTATTAAATCTACCAGATTACCTTCATGTTATAGTTCATGTCAATCTAGGTAAACCCATCTTCATTTTATCCAGCCAATTTCTACGTTCCCACTTCGAACCTGCCTTGATTTATCTGGACCCCTTCAGCGTTCAAAATCCGAGGTGTAAATTTCACCAGCTAACGACAGAAGAACCAATCAGAACGTACACATCGATTGGGAGTGAAGTCACATAGAGTGACATCATCCTCTATTAGCGGCGTCCTTCCTCCTGATATGGTGCCACTAATTAGGTCAGCCAATCAATAACGCTCTTGTGCGACCCATTTCGAATTTCAAATGTTTTCGAGGTCAATGACGTCTCGTGTCTATTTATAAGTTATTTGAACATTGAAGGGGTCCAGATATATCAAGGGAAGTTCGAAATGGGAACGTAGAAATTGGCTGGATAAAATGAAGATCAGGTAAACCAAGATGGTCAATCACAAGGGAATACCATCTAGACGTAACGCTATGAAAACTTCGTGCGAAATGTTCGCCGATATTCTGCGAGATCCCATAATAAGCCAATCACGACTATTTCTGACTTTTCTATCCGATATAATGATTGACGTTTACTTCACGGAGATTAACATCTTCGCGCGGCACAATCTTTTGATATTTTCTACTCCCTAACAAAGCCAGACTTCGGCTGGAGTAAACTCTTTGATCTTCACGCACACTGTCTGAAAATGATGCCATATTTGGATACCGTTTCTCGATAATGCTTATATATTAGTCCACGTGCTACCGTGTGTAATTACTGTAGGCGTGATTTCAACAAGCTAGCCACCTGATTGGCTAACAAATGTAGTTTCACATTCGCATGGGATTTATAGGGCTGAATTCAGATATAATATTTCGTAATATTATATCTGAGTTTACTGAGATTACCTCATCCTTGCCATCAATGTTGACAGTGACATACGTTGACACCGAGAGTTTCTTGTTCATGAGGAAGAAATAACACTGTATGGTAAATAGAAATCAATAGTTACACCTGCAAAATCTGTTCTGCCGATTATTCATGAAAAATTAAATCCTTCAAAGAATACTTATTATGCAGAATGAGAATAAGCAATTCGAACATTCTCCGTTTAAACTCCGTTGCCCATCATTTTTTGATGATATTTCTTATTTGTATTTGTACGTTATGAACAAATTATTTATTGGTCACATTGATATATTCAATATCTCAATATCCGATTAATGTAAAAGGGTTATCGGAGATTTCCAATCTGATTAAAACTCAGACTTAATAAACCGCTCCTCTGTCGGTCATGTCGCTAATTAAGCGGCATGTCAGATATAGGAGCGGTTATTAAGTCTGAGTTTTAATCAGATTGCGGAGATTTCTAAAATACAACACGTTATACTGTACCATGGACATCTGGTGAGAGGTGATCAAATGTTGTCGATTATTCATATCATGTATTAGAATATGTTGCGCATGATAGAAGTCTACCTCAGATGAAGATAACCAAATACACAGCATATGCTTTCTGACACACTTTAAAGCCAATCTCGATGAACTATATCAATCCGGATAGTTTGCTTGTCTAAACCATTAAATAACTGCATAGACTAACATTATTTTCACGTATTGTTCGCAAACAGTTTTTAAGTTCAGTTCTAAGTTATGTTTTATCGTTCATGTAAGAAGAGGTTGTAAATCGGCTAACTAATGCATACCCACGCGTCTAGTATCATCGTCTTTATCCGGATCAATTAAGGTGAAAAAACACGTCTCCTGGTTGGAATTGTCACGAGCGCGTGGGCAGCTGATGAAACAATCCAGATTAGTTTTTGTCTGAAAAATCTTTTTCTGTGTGTTTAAACCGACACTCGAAGGATTAACCCATATTTTGTCCATTTCTGTGCGGTTTTCTTTGAAAGAAATTACCAGTCATGAAAATAATCCCCATCTGCTCATAATCCGGGTCCCTGTTGTGAAAAATTGCGGATGGCGGTTGTCATGCCTACTGACATCACGTCTCAGAGCATAACAGTCATTTGTGTCATTTCTCAGAAGATAAAACACCATCCATAGTCATGTTTCGTCTGACAAAAGCCGTATACCATGGCAAAACGAGGACTAGCCTTATTGCTGTTAGCATTTCCGTATTCGTGAAATAATAAATCGAGCGTTAATAGCCAGTCGCTTGTGTTGTATATTTCATAATTTCTGGTGAATTGAATTCAGATATCTATGTCCGAACAACGCAGTCCTCCGTTCTATTATATTAACCCTACCTGGCCTGGGTTGGGGAGGCCCCCCCCCCCCCCCTACCAAACTTTCTGCGTTCACGACAAAAAATGGAGAGCTGAAACTCCTTGACTTTATAGTTTATCATATTGGAGTCATTTTGAGCCTATTTCCATAGCCCCCCGAGCAGAGGATCATGGGTAAATTCAAAATGGCGGTCGCGTGGGGTACCATGAAAGTGGTGTTTTTGTGAAAATTCAATTGTGCGCCATCTGTCTCAGCTACAGAAGCTGGTGTTGGCTATAAATGAATGCGAGAGGAAGAGTTACTTCCCTTTCGATATGTTAGAAAGCGTTACGTCTCCACATCTACGCTGATAAACAGCTTGTATCACTGACGTCCCTACTCTCCTTGTTCCCCCCGCTGATTCACATCGCATATTTCGCGCCTCTTGGCTGTAAGGGGGCGCTCTGCACAGGCCAACCACCAATGACCAATGAATATCACTCTTACGGAAGAGTCTTGGCAATATGAGTTGTCTCCCTTTTCAAACGTTCATATGTCGTTAACGGCAAAACTAACAATAAACGGACGCATTACGTTAATTTCTGAGTTAAAGAGTGAACAGATTTTTGGATAACTTCCTCCATTGTTTAGTAAGGTTCGTCAACTGATTGCAAACATTTGTTCACTGATACCTACAAATAATTAACAAATAAATCTCTGTAAATGTTGTTAATATCCCACTGATAAGACCACGCTTTATCGTCATGAGTATATAAGGAGATCAAGCTGCCTAGAATGGTAACGTAAAAACACCGTTCAATTGTTTCAGATTTTGAATTGAATGTTGACTATAATAAAGACGGGGAACAGTTCCTTTGAGGGATGCGGTAAGAGGGCGTGTCGCTGTCAAAATATTGGCATGGCTTCCACATTCCGTGAGAGTCGTGATCTCACTATCATGAAGGCATGACGTAATTTCGATCACGTGAGGTAGTTAGCCAATCGTGGTTAGTATGAGGAATCTGGTTATCTCCGAGCTATTACGGCACGGTGATTGGGTAACCAGATAAGAGGCGCGAACTTGGCGATGTGAATCAGCGGGGGGAACAGGGAGAGTAGGGACGTCAGTGATACAAGCTGAATAGTATGAGCGTACTCCACATCTGGCACAGATATATCTCTTAATCGTCTCTCTTCACATGTTTCATCATCATATTAGAAGTGATGACGCATATGATGCTATTGGGATGATAACAATGAGAGGAGGTAACTCAGTTTTGATTTTGAACCGTAGAGCGCGCATGCGCGACAATCTACCCTTCATTTCATATATCGATAATCTCGAGACAATTGCAATTAATTAAGCCCACTAGTGACGTAGAAATTACGTGATCAAACCGGAAGTAACCATATTCAGTAGTGCAGAGGATAGGAAAAGCTAACAATTCTATGCTTTCCAAAATGAACATAGGAAGAAGGAAACGACCCCATTAAATAAAGTATATGGGATATACTAAACAACAAGGCGAAAAAAATGCAAACTCAGGATGTTGTAAAATACATGTATTATTAATCAATTATGTACACTACGGACTAAATTTCAACACAACTTTGTAGATACATACAATTGCATATTTTTGCATACATACCATATACAT
The DNA here is from genome assembly GCA_036873755.1 of Hanleya hanleyi. NCBI lineage: Eukaryota > Metazoa > Mollusca > Polyplacophora > Lepidopleurida > Hanleyidae > Hanleya > Hanleya hanleyi. The sequence goes on from JAVTVY010038708.1 coordinate 7,794, forward strand.
GTGAATTGGTTTGAATATATTAACAATTTACTTTTATTTATTCTTAACAGTATTTTGCTCGTTTTTATCTGAATCATCCGGCTCGACACATATTCACCAGTTGTCAATTTCTCGAAGTCCTTGCTCTGTCCAATAATGGTCTCTATTGCTTCACCAAGTCAATATTGCTTTTATTTTGGAGATGGCTGGATGTTTTCCAGATTTATGGATATAATCACCATCATATCACGAGAATGAATCATTTCATTGTTAAACTTTGGATGTAGTCTCTCTCCCCATTGTTGGAATGTAGTCTTGCTTGGTCATATCACCGGATTCATCTTCGTCAGAACTCTGACTGCTGCTTCCTCTCATCGATATCATCATTATACTCTTCCTTTAGGACCACCGAACATTTTTCACCTTTCTTTATATTTGATATGCTGTATTAGTACTCTGTCTTTATAAGATGAAACTTTCTTCATAATCACTCGCATCATCTGAAGAGTATTTTCTTTTAGGTGGATTCCGTTCAATTTCATTCTTATTCTTTATCTGGCGCTGACACTGGGGAGTTTCATCCCGTTTGAACCAAGTTGGGATAAGACCTCGTATATCCTCTCTAGTTTGTACTTGATTTCAGTCTACTTTATCGGTGTACAGTTGTCTTTAAACTTTGATGTTCCTCGATGTAGAAAAGATACGAGGGCCTAATGTTGAAATTTAATGTTTGCCGATTTGGTTAATAAAAAGAACATGAAGTTGGCAATTCATTCCGATATCTGTTGAAGATTTGCACGGGTCATTCCAAAGTGGTGCGGATTGAAAGCTCATTCGGTGGAGGGGAGACGGAGCAGTGTCTGTAAATACCTTGACAGACAGTCATACTGTCTAAACCAACCCTGAATCAGAACCTTTGCCGCAAATGATTCCATGCTTCAATTGGGTCGTACTGGGAATCAGATGGCATTCTTACGTCAGCATTAGTCATCTGCATATTCAACCATGCAATGAATGCATTATCTAATTAAGTTGGATTGTATACTTAAACTACTGCATGTTGTGTTCTAATTCAAGCTAGAATAAGCTCTGCTTTGTTTTCTTATTCGTCGCCTTGTTTAGCTGTCGTGTTTTGTCATGGAGTGCTATTCCCACTGGTGTTCAAATATATATTTAAGCTCAAGGAAATATTAACCTGTATATACGATTTTATTACGAAATTATACATTGCTTAATTGAAAAAAGTAATGAGATTAAACAGATCCGTAATATTTCATAGCAAACACGACAAAGGGTTATATGAGGTCAACGACACGCTGTTTGATTTGATCGAGGATAAACAAATTAGATAACTAGAGCGTGAGGATGAAGTGAAAACAACACCTATAAGGAGACGTCTCGAGATCCATCTGTCTCATCGTCACGCCTCGGTTAATTCAGAGATGTAATTACAAATATTACCTATATTTTTTTTTACAATACAAAATGCTTTCATCTTTGCCGTCAGGTGAATTCATGGCGCTTAGAAGTGGATAGAAGTAGGACAACATATTAAAAAATATGTGTCAATGTGTTATCTCTGGATTTTGATGTCCGATTGTCTGTGTCCAGCGATGCCTGACGAGTGACGGATTAACCTACACGAATAAATGCGACTGTCTGGATAAACTCTTTCACAGGTCACGTAATTAGATAGTATCAGGTATAGCGATAATATAAGGGAGTTGTTGTATTATTAAACTTCTACCGTGATTATCTAAAGCTATAATGAATTTCAGAAGCCTTGATACATGCTCGGCAATGAATTGTTGATTGATACAGAAATAACTTTGCAGGTCAATTCCAACATTGATTGGCAAATGGTTTGTAATATATTTCAAACTGTTAATATTTCAAAAATTAGCTCTCGCGAATATCAAATCAACTTTTTCCAAAGTTTAATAGGAAACAAATCCGTACCGGTTTGATAAAGCACCAGAATACAGCGTTTTGCATTTGAAAATTCACAAATTTTCTAAGAGGAACCTCCGGATAGGCCTAAGTCTTCCTAAACTTCCTACAAATGAAAATCTGAAGCCTGAACACATCGTTTTATAGAATTTTGCAAGGACTGAAACTATATACATTCCAAAATTCAGGGTTGGAGGTCCGCATCTAACAACTATTACGTTCATCCAGTTTAAACGTGTTTACAAATCGGAAACATACGTCAGAAAGCACCATTTTATATCTAGGATTGAAAAAAAATGTCAAAAGGCGGAAGGCTTCGGACCCGATTTCGTGAAACAAAGCCAGTTCCTCTTGAGGTATATTTCTATACTGCTAGGCCTACAAGTCAAAAACATTCCGTCAAAAGACCACAACATTAGGCTATACCAAATTTAGATTATAAAAATTCCAGAAAAGTATAAGCACCACTTTACTACATTCCGATTTTAATAATCACAAGAGGGACCGTACAGCAGGAAAGTTTACCGTACGTTCCACTTCAAAAACCTTTCTGCAATTGTCCTGGCAGACGTATGTAGGGACGTGTACCCGGTACTATCATATTAATGACTGGTTGAGCTGTATTATAGTCTAAGAAAATACAGTTCTCAATAGTCAGAAATATGCTGTCAAAAGATATTTCAAGATTTTCCAAAGGGGGCTAGCAGGGCTTTGTGCCTTCGGTAGATTTGTTTGTAAATGACGTAGCCCATAGCGTCGATTGGGATGTTGTTTTTACTTTATCAGAAAAAAAACTACGAAATTAAGTTATATTTCATGGTTGACAAATATTTAATATTCCTACAGTCAAAAATTTAAATCGACAACCATAAGGAAGTTAATGCTGAGCCGTCTTGACGTTATCTCTTTTCTCTTAAACTAATTAGACCCACAGGCCAAAAGCATACGACATATCTTGAAATTCTTTAAAACTAAATATTTTAGCTTTCGTGAGAAAAAGTTATACACCTGCGGTAAATGACCAATGGGAAAATTTGTGTGCAAATATGTGTGTGTAAATATTACATAACTAAATTTTATTTTAACGCCTGTAATTTGAACAAGCTCTTTCATTTTTCTTTTTTTCTTTTTTCTTTTGATATCTCAATTCGCTTTACGGCAGATGCTGATTGAAATTCACTGATGCAGTAGGGAATTAGAACAGGTGTAATTTTAGAATTACTTACAATCACGAAATTTCACTTTTGACATCTTCTAGGTGTGTGATAGGTGAGTGTGCACTTTTCTCACGGTTAAATCATTTAGCGTTCTTTCAGGCACGTCGTTATTAATCGTGTTGAGATGCGCGAATTACCGTCGAGAAGGGAGTGGGAGTTGAGCACTGCTGAGTGACTGATGACTGACATATTATCTTACTTACGGCTATTGTTCATGGTTGATGTAATCTACACTGACAAGGCGATGGAAATACCCGGTACAAGTGTACTGTTTAGAAGGGCTGGTTAAATGGAGATCTATAAAAGACAAGATAACAGTCGATATCTGCTAACACGCATATTGTACTATATTTAGGAAACGCAGAATAAAATCACCCACGATATGATGTTGTGGATCTTCACTAGCATATCACGTTTCTGTTGGCTACACATCTGTTTTGTCTCAATCATCCTATATAATTGTCTGCTCCACGGAGGCGTTTCCGATTAGCATAATATATTATGATTCCTCTAGGCTGGGATAAAGAATCCTTTGAATGGAAAGGGTTAACTATCGCAAGAAAAGGTAATGACAGCATCAGTAAATCAAAAGCCACAATTACACATCCTCGCTAAAACCAGGGGTATCTCTATCTGTATGATAGATATAGCCCCTGGTCCGCTTGGGCAGTGTATCGGGATCAACGACACACAACGGCATCCTGCACATATTGACCAATCAGATCACTTAAGCATGGCGACCGTGACAACAGATTCGAAAACACCATAGCTTGTGCGATACCCAGTGGCAGATGAACTTGCACCTTTTCAACAACCATGAACATTAATAAATATAAAGGAAACATAGTTTAAAACAAAATCTATTTGAAGAGAAAATAAACCCATTCATCTACCATCAAACATCCAACAAGCCAGGGAAAGGTAGAAAACACCGAAGCTTTAAAAGCGGCCCGCGATGTTAGTGTATCCGACTTCACCTTCCCACTGAAGTGAAGGACTTGAACTGGGTTGAAACGCACGGATTTCTATAAAATTTCACTGGTCTATCCATTAATATTTTATTGTTATGCGTGCTTGGATTAAATATTTTACATTCGGTATCAGCGAATATTTTAGCAGCGAAAGTAAAACCCAAACGTATTATATACCATCAGCGCAGTTTTTCTAGGTCACGTAACTGGAGTGTGGGCGGAACGCGGTTTGCTATGCAAGTTGGTCAAGGGTTCGCCTTTGGCTCACAAATAGAAACCGCGACGTCGTGAAGATGCAATTACATGGCTTCAATATACGCCCGCACAGCTAACATCCAGCCAGAGCGGAACAATTAGCTTTTCCAATACACACACTGTTGGGTAATTCAGTAACCCTCGACCGTTTGACCACCAAATCAACAAACTGATTCTTCCCTCTTGATGTTTAAATGTATAAAAAAATTTGGACACAATAAACAACCTGGAACTGGATACATCTCAAGACGAATCGGTTCCTTGTTTGTCATGACTTTAGTCACATTTCACATCCCTGAGTTTGAGTTATAATTTAACTGATTTCAGAATTTCAACGATGTCCTTATGCTCGAGCTGAGTGACCTTCACTGTTGACTTTTCAGACTTCATGCACGCAACTATCCTCATAACAGGGGTACACTTCTGACCACAGTCGAATGTGGTCTACGGAGCTAGAGGAAACAGTCTACTGGCGAAACTGATGTTTCGATTGGTCAATTCTCCATTTGAAAAAGGGGACCTTCCAAACAGTACAGCGATGTAGGGGAGAGTGAGTGACAAACAGCAGGTTCATTGTTTTATTCGCTAACTAGCCTGAAATGACAGAAAGGCTGTCATAACAACATGTACCTTTAGCATATCTAGAACAATTAATTAGAAGACGGCGCTTTGATTTGCGTTCAGCGACAATGCTATACAGTCGACATGTGATCGCCTGACAAGCTGTCACCCCTACCCCGTCAGTAATACAGCCATTGCATCACAAACTACGGCAGTCCATACGTACGCATGAACTATATTCATGCGAAATACAAACAAAAATCAATAACAAACTCGTCAGCAGATTTTCGGAGATATTTTGTTAATGAATTAATGAGGTTATTAAAATGATAGAAGAAGGTTCGTATTGGCGGAGAAATCTCTACGCTGAGAGCCTGTTAATGATATTTCAATTGTGGTCAGGCTTGTAGGCCAGACGATAGTCGTTCAACTGGCATGCGCTGTTCGGAGTTCGACACGAAACAGGTCTCCCCAATGTGTCCACTCACCCGAAGCTGCAATTTTCAAAGATTTCGTGATTATTGGGGTCACCGTGAGAGATCTTGGCCTTTGACCTCAATTTTGGTATGCCATATACGCCACACACAAAAAACGGTTTTCAATGATCTCCACAGAGTTTGGACTACTGTGACCTTGACCTTTGACGGTAACCTCACTGCTGGTATGGCACACATCGCCTCCGCCTAGTGTATCCACTCACAAACATTGTGAGAAGGACAGAGTTCAAAGGACAAGGAGTTTAAATCCTCTTCCAATGGAGTCAATAGGCGCCTACGTGCCCCTTAAGCAACGTAACACAGGTCATATGTAAATTTGACAAGCAGCCAGAGGATGCTAAGTCCCCCGCCGAAATGGCAGCAATATTTTTTAGCACTGTTGGTCTCGGAGGAGGCAAATGCTACTTCATAGGCGTTGGATGCGGAAGGGTCTTTCTGCCTTCCCAAGTTTTAAAATCAACTCAGAACGGCTGACTGAACGTTGATTGCTTCTGTAATATAGTTTCCATGCAGTGAAGCATGGAAATTATGTAACCGAGAAGCGACCCCAAGTGACATCTCAAGGCACATTATCTGCAAACCAAATTTGACGAGAAGCTGAATGCATCCTCAACCTATTGTCCGGAAACCAAATTTTAAATTTGCCACCAGGTGTCGCCACGCAATTCCAAGCATCATCTCATGACATGGTACATGTATCAGCATACGAACTTTGGGAAGAATCTGAAGAAGTTATTGCCCGGAAACCAAATTTAGATTTGTATGCACAAATGTGCGAAACACAATCCCAAGTGACATCTTATGGCATATGAATACCAAATTTGAGAAGAATCCGATGAGCAGTTGTCAAATTATTGCCAGAAACAAATTTCAGATTTTTTCACCAGATGTCGCCACCAGTATGCAGAAGCAGGTGAAATACAATCCCAAGGGACATATCATGGCATGGTATCTGCATACCAAATTTGAGAAAAATTCGATGAGCAAAATTAAATTTAGATTTGACACGAGGTGGTGCTACCTGTAAGCACAAGTGGGCGAAACGCAATCCCAAGCGACATCATATGTTATTACCCGGAAACAAATCTGGTATTTCGCCACCAGGTGGCACCACCTGTAAGTAAAAGTGAGCGAAAGGCAATCTCACTCAACATCTCCTGGCATGATACATGCATGCTAAATTTGAAGAGATTCCGATGAGCAGTTCTCAAGTTAATGGCTGAAAACAAATTTTGATTTTAACACCTGATGGCGCCACCTATAGGCGCAAGTGGGCGAAATGCAATCTCAAGCGACATCTTAGGTCATCGGGGACATGCAATACCAACTGGCGTCTTGTCACAAGGAATGCGTATGCCGAATTTCGGAAGAATCCTGCAAAGCGTTTGGAAGTTATCGCTTGCGGAAAATTCAGACAGGCATGCACGAACATACATTTGTACACGGACATCCACGGACACAAAGAAGCAAGAACCATTTTAAAGTCCCCGGCCGCGTTGCGGCGGGGGACAAAAAGGTCAAGATGCGTCTACGTGGCCTTTTGGAATCAGGGGCATTTCCGTAAACCGTTTAACTACGGTATACAAAAGAACAAAATCACATTGTTGTAGGAAAAACCAGGGTTTATTTGCATAACAGAGAACACAACATATGTACAACAGTTATTATCCCTCATTCTTGTTCAACAGGTACCGGTCTTGCATGAAGATGTCTGCGTGCAGACGGAGATTTTTTAGCCTCTCGCCCATATGACAAGAGCGCTTCGATGTAATCCAGATATGGGTACGTGTTGGTTGAGTCACTGATGAGTTTCTCGCTGGGAAAAATATCCACCTGTTGAAACATAGAGTACAGACAGTGATTCGTCGGGCCGACCATTACAAGGTCGACGATCCTGGAGCCATCCCCATTGGAAATCTTGGCTTTCACGTACAAGTATAGGCCGTATCCGCATTGCTGATGGTGAACTCGATGGGCTGCCCATGATAGGGTAAAATGCACTGTTCCCCCCTCTAGCGGGGCCAGTTGAGGAAAAAAGGGGACGCGTCGGACGTACACATAGTGACACAAGTGGATGAGGTCGCCGTCGAGTTCACCAGATAAAACCCGTTTGAATTTGGTCAAACCTTCCCGGGACAGACGAATGTGAGTAGGTCGCGGTTGTGTGGTGTCCGCTTCATGATATCGCCTCCATGATACCGACCTTAGTCCGCATAGACGTGAAGGAATACCTCTGGGGTCAAGCTGAGAAACGCCGATATTAAATGCTCCGTCATATTCGGTACATAAATGACACACGATGTGACTCTCCGTCGTATTTATATGGAAGAAAAGCCCCTGAAATGAGATCAAAGGATCGGGTGTTATTATTTTAGACACTTAAAACGAGACGTTTGTCGTCATCTCCACCAGCCATTTGGTGTTGGGGCGTTGCTGTCAGGAACATTCCAAAGCATCCAACATCTCCAGTTGGCCCTGTGCCGTGTCCAGGGACGCACGATCCGTAATGGTGAAGGGCTGATCGTGCACGATGGTATTGTGACTGGGGTAAAAGTACCGAAGCTGGTCCGTTTCATTATGCCGTAATAAATAGCCGAAGGTAAGATTTAAGTTGAATTGAAGCGAATTGCAAGAGATGGGAAAACTTGACGACGTCTGGCGATTAAAAAGCAGCCATATGACTCTACAGGAAAGCATCCCGCGGCGCCCAACATTCTGACCCGAGAATACGGAGGATTCTCGGCGTAGTATCTCAGCCGCGCTTTTATTGCAACTATTCATGTGGAGAATAATGAAGTTTCCACACGGCTAGTAGCACCCTCTCGTCTTCTTCCATGACGCGGTAGATAATTTGCTCAATGAGCTCGCCTAGTGCGTCCCTAATAGCATGAGACCAGACCAACTTGACGGCTGACCGATCGTCCCGTGTAAACAGCTGGTCCACAATAGGCGCCACTTTCTCAAAGGCCACCCATAGATCAGGGTCTAAGCTGAAGCTTCGGGTGGGGTCCTGTTAACGCCCCAAGCGTGCAAAGCATGGCCCATGGTGTACCTAGTTGGCATTCTCCACGTGGATGAGGTCACCATCGAGCTCGCCGTTCAACACCCGTTTAAATTTGGTCCAACCGTCAAGGTGTAGTGTAATGGTTTTTGATGTGGACTCAGGGCCCGACCAGCAAATATCCCGGTCCTCTGTGATGGTGACCTTATCTTCACAGACGTGTAACCCCACCTCGGGTGTATTAGGGAGGAGAGCGCTCGTAGAACTGGCGACATGGTCGACGAAATGACGCTTGATGAATGACCCACACCGTCACTGACCTTTGCATATATGGTGCATTGGTCTGTCCGGTTGCGCATGACCAGCCTTATTTCTTCACCCCACACTATCCTAGTGGCGGAAGTCGGTGTTCAAGCGACTCATGTGGTCAACCCCCATGACGTCAGTATACCCACTGCTGACCCTCGTATTTATGGTCAGGTGCCGAAAGGGACCGTAGAAGCCTCTTGATCCTTAGAAAGGGGATGTTTGCGCGTATTCACCTTTGCAATTTGCCTATGGCTTTTGTGACGTCACTTCCGGGAGTGACATTTGACCTCTGTGCATTCCCGCATTAGTAGAATGGGAAGACCACCTCGATCCCAAACATCCACTGCAATGCCCTTTTCCATTACTCTCTGTCTGCGCATACGCAGATGGACGGTATTTCCACTACACATCCATCCAGGCGAACGTTCCCCACGAGTGTTTCAACATGACACCCCATACGACCCATATTGACCCCAAAACATCCATTCCAATGCCCCTTTCCCACTGCGCATGCGCGCCATAGCCTTACTTCCACGATATACTCGTACAGTCGGACGCTACGCCACGAATGCTTCACCATGATCAATATTTGTCGATCTCGACCCCAAAACGTCCATTCCAATGTCCTTTTCCCACTGCACACGACACGAGTCCAGTCGGACGCTTCCTCACGAGTGCTTCATTATAACCCCTCCAACGACACACTCGGACCAATATTGGATCATCTCGACCCCAAGACGTTCATTCCATTGCTCTTTTTGTACTGCACATGCGCAGAATGACGTCAGTTCCACGCCACACCCATCCAGTCGGACGCTCCCTCACGAGTGATTCAACATGGCACCCCATACGACCCATTCGGACCAATATTGGTCCACCTCGGCCCTAAAACATCCATTCCAACGCACCCTTCACACTGCGCATGCGCAGAATGAGTTCAGTTCCACACCACACCCACCCAATCGGATGCTCCTCCAGGAGTACTTCGCTATGACACCTCTCTCGACCCAATCGGTCCAATCGTGGTCTACCTCGACCCCAAAGCATCCCCCACACGCCTGCCTATGCACTACGCAGGCGCAATCAGAACTTCTCAGCGAATTCACCCCATGACCTCGAGACCCCTTCTATTGTCTTCAACAGGATGAGACACCCCATATCGCAAATGTCTGTAACTGGGTTGCCCATATGACACCTCACACGGCCCATTCGGACCAATATTGGTCCTTCACGACCCCAAAACGTCCATTCCAATGTCCTGTCCCACTCCGCATACGAAGAATGACGTCAGTTCAACGCCACACCCATCCAGTCCGCCGCTCTCCCATGAGTGCTTCACTATGAATCCTCCCGCGGCACATTCGGACCAATATTGGTCCATCGCGACCCCAAAACGTTCATTCCAATGGTCCTTTTCTACTACGCATGCGCAGATGACGGTCTTTCCTCGCCACACCTGTCCAGTAGGACTCTAGTCCACGAGTGCTTTACCACAACATCCCACACGGCCCATTAGAGCCAATATTGGTCCATCTCCACATCAAAACGTCGATTCACATGCCCTTTTTCAACTGAGCATGTGCAGAATGACGTCAGTTCCACGCCACACCCGCGAGTGCTTCACTATGACACCTCCATCGGCCCAATCGGACCAATAGTGGAACATCTCGCCCCAAAACATCCCCCAGGCCGGCCTATGTACTACGTATGCGCAGTCAGGACTTTCCAGCGAAAGTTACCCCATGGCTTCTAGAACCCTACCGTCTTCTACAGTGTGAGACAGCAAAAAAAAACAAGGTGGCATACTCCATACCGCCAATGTCCATGTGTGGGTTCCCCATTGGGACTACACCACAGAAGGATATAGATCTGCCCTCTAGCCGGTATCAATCAGAGTTGCCTACCTTACATCCAGAGTGTATAGATGGCAGCACGATCGATGTCATACGGCGATTTCCCAAAGCAAGAGCCGCCATTTTATTTATTTTGAAATTGCGGAGAGATAATGGTCACGAAAAGCTCGAACCTGGCATGGCATTGATGATAGACTCGTATTCATAACAAGGTACAGCATCTATAGGTTATGTTTATTGATTATTTAACCCAAGTAGGTATTTTCAACCTTGTCCAGTATGGTTGGACTGGTGGTGCAGTGGATAACGTGCCCGCCTTTGGAGCGCGCACTGCGGGTTCGACTCTCGCTAGGGCCAGATTCCCCTTCTCTCGCTATATGGCTATGCATGGGTAACCTAGAAGCTATATCCTGGACCCTTGACCTCGAAGGTCACTTACCCTCCGGACATTCCCGAGGATTGCCGGAGATGACCGGACATTGTCGGAGATGACCGGACATTGCCAAAGAATTCGTTCGTTTGGTCGTATAGAGCTTTGTGATTTAGTCGACTTAGCTAACGAAGATGAACCCGTTGGGGGTTATGGAGAATGAATTAGAAAGGGATAGGTTCAAATAGAGTGTTACACAATAACGAAGGCCTAGCCACAATTCAGCCACAAGGCCTAGCGGACGATCCGTTACTGAGTATAGTACATGGTGTGCTAGAATACAGGAAAATGCCATGCATTACTTTTTTGAAAACGTAGAATGAAAGAAAATCGATAGCATTCGAGTGGTTTTATGCAAACCATGGTACCAAGACAGAAGATTGACATGCATGGCGTAATATTTGTTTGAGCCATACCCATCCCGTGGACACGTATGGCAAACTTCTCTTCTGCAAGTTCAAATATTGTCATTCGGTGCATGAATACCGCTTTGAGATCAGATTCTGTTAACAGTGCACAAGTAAAGCAAATAGGAGGAACACGGTTAGCAAACATCCTTAACGTACTGTTTTGAATCAGCAGTACTTGCGTCATACGGATATCAATAATTAACTATTCATAAGTAGTTTATAGGCCTGACAGAAAAAAATACAGTAGCACTCCGTTTTGACCGAGACTTTCTTTTAAAAAAAATCCACATATCATCAATAATAAATGTAATGTGTTTGACCTTTGGCCTCACATGTCTCGTATTATATATAATACATACCGGTATTCCATGTTACGGAAGTATCTAGGGGTCATCTTCACATTTCTAGTACAATACTACACTTACGTTCCGTCATTGTAGTGTTTGGCATGTAAATGCGAAGATGGGTGTATACTTCATTTGTAAACTGAAAAACACTGGCACATTAAAAATGTACTGACTATCCGGAAATGAACAGACACAATAACAAAATGATTGGTTAAGGTGAGAATGAAGGTTACAAGTAAGCATAGAAGCAGTTCAGTATCGAACACCCCGGTAGTCTATGTAATTAGAAAAAAATGGTTGTCATATTGAACAGCAATCAGGAATTGGTAAACGTCACCGCAGAGCCTTTCAAATTCGCCAAGTAATAAGAATACCCACGGGCCAATCAAAATCACCCATGCATTTTATTAAATATCGTGTGGACCGCAACCTGCATGACCAATATACCAACTGTATAAGATCCACATGGTGTTCAAATAAACAGGCACATTTCGAAGCGTTGTGCAGCCCTTTTGTTGAATCCATCATCTAGATTCATTTGAATTTCACCTCCACAGACCCAGCTGCCCGAACAGTCAAATCAAATCTCCACAGATCAAATACCGCAGCCATGCGGATACCATAGACTGAGGCGTCGAACTGTGTGACGAAAAGTCGTTCCAGAATTGAATATGTAATTAGATGATCGCTGGAGCATGTCGCCGCTAATATTCGCAGTCCTATACGTTCCGAATGTGGAATTTGTGCCGCATTTCAAAGTAATCTTGCATTCTCATTCGAGACTCGCATTTCGCCACTATCCCACCTCCGACCTATGTCTTCTTGAATTATTTGGCGGAAAGTCATGACCAGGACATTGCTTCAGTCTCTAAGACGTCATGACCAGGACATTATACACCTGTCTCTAAGACGTCATGGCCAGGACATTACATCGGTCTCTAAGACGTCATGACCAGGACATTACACCTGTCTCTAAGACGTCATGACCAGGACATTACACCTGTCTCTAAGACGTCATGACCAGGACATTACACCTGTCTCTAATACGTCATGACCAGGACATTACACCTGTCTCTAAGACATCGTGACAAAAAGAGGGATTAGGAAGTAATCTTCGTTCAGAAGTCTACAGGTGGGATCGAATGGACTCACTCACTCACTCACTGACTACCGGACAATTTGCAAATGGTAGCCTACTTCGTACGAAAATCAAAAATTGAAATTGATCTTCAATTTTCGTTTTTTTTGTTTTAGTAATATAAAAAATTGAAATTTGACCGTCAACTTTCAATCCAAAACTGAAATTTTACAGTCAATTTTCAATTTCCGTTTTTTGTTTTCGGTTTCTCGAAATCATAAATTGAAATTTGACAGACAATTTTCGTTTTTCGTTTTACTTGGCGTAAAAATGGAAATAAAATATTGAAAATTGCCTCGAGTTGTCCGTTTTTTGTTTTGTTTTTTAATTTTTTTTATTTTTTTATTATTATTATTATTTTTTTTTTTAATTACTATATTCATACAGAATACACCAAAGAAGAGACTCTTTCTTAGTACACAACTTTCAAAACGTTGCCCCTACATCCCCCCCTCAAAACTCTTTCAGGCAGATTTCTTGTTTTGTTTTTTGTTTTCGTAACATTCTGGGAAGCAAGCAGCCACCAATTTTCAGTCCTCCGTTTGAAGCTACTTGGAGGTACTGGGTTGGTCACTGCAGGTTTTATTCTGGCGTTACACGAGGAATTACTTTGCCCCCAAAGAAAGGCATCGAAAGCACATGCCATTCTGAGTGTTGACGTGTTATATAAGTGATAGTCTGTTAACCTAGATACCCGGCACACCGCACTTGTCGTGACATAGCGATAAATTCTGAGTTGACCTGATCATGTAACCGGATACAGACTGGTTGACCAAGGACGATGACCTGATTGTGTAAGCTCAGAGTGCATCATGGTGTATACGCTGCTACAACCTGTAACCATCTCGGTCATCTATACGCGGTAAGACTGACCCTGGGATCGTGTGTATCCATTTTCAGCCTACTTTCGGCAAATGCAGGAGGGAATTTCCAGAAATCAATACCACGTGACTTCGTCAGCCAATCAGCAAAAGTCTACCGACGTAACCCCAACGTAACTCGCCATTTTCGAATCATGTGATGTCCTACTTGTTCAAAATTACAGATCCACCACACCTCTTGTATGATACGAAAGTTATTCATACCTATATATTTTGTAAGCCCAGGCAATATCTGTTTCAGAAGTGGTATGCATACCTGTAATTTATCAGATTTCTCGAGTCTGTTCTCCGCCGGAGGAAGGCCGAACAGAATCCGGTAAAACACCGGATATCGCTCCGCGATAATGGAGACACACGATTCGCAAGCCATCTTATGGATGGCGAAGTGTACGCAAATGTACGCTGCTATTGCTCACCACGGAATTGACTAATAAAATAGTAAAAAGTACAAAATTAAAAAGCAGGTGTATGTGAGAAGATCCAGTTAAGTGAATCTTTACAGAAACTCTAGGATTGAGTGGATTTTCTTCAAATTCTCTCCACGTGCCAATGAAAACATTGGATTTTTTTTGATTTTTTTTTTTTTTGGTATACGGGCCCTCGGTGGCTGAGTGGTCTAAGGCGCTTCGCTGATGATCGCTAGCTCTCACACCGCTGAACCGGCACGTGTTCGAGCCCAGCTGGTCCATGTGTGTTGGTTTGTGAGTTACTTTTGGACGGGCGGTGGTTCTCTCCAGGTAAAGCTGACTGTCACTATATGGATGAAAAAGCCTTGAGTGTGACATTGAACCAAATCCCCCCCCCCCCTTTTCGAAAATTCAAATAGACCAATCAAAAGCTTTCAAACTGGAAACTATCCCGCGATGCACGGTTGTTTCTGTCAAACTTCAATTCAAAAGATCCAGCTCAGATTTGTTGCATTTCACCTGCAAACTTACTATAAATACAACTTATATTAAAAGAAAATAGGAGGGATGCGGTTGGAGTATGAAGGAATATCTACATTCAATTGAGATATGAAGGACCCCTTGGACCAAAACGCCATTTAACTTGGTGATGTGCGGTGGCATTATAACTCCACTGCTGGAAAATCTTTTTGGTCCAAGCAGTACTTCGTGTCTAAATGTGTGTTTAAATGACTCGATTTGGACCCTTTTTTCACGAACTATCATGACTGCAATGAATGCAATCGAGCTAGAACTTTTACATATTGTGTGCATATATTTTCTTTTGTCGTTACATTAAAACACGAAATTACATTTTATTTTTTTCGATTTTAACCGAACCACGTATAAGCCAAAATCCCGCCTTGTCGTACCATCTCCTTTGCCATCAAGGATGCAGTTTTCGTTATTTTGTCTATATCGCTGCATCAAATATAGATAAATGCATGAAACTTGCATTATCACATTTTGGTATAGAGAATTATTATAATAGGTCCACTTTTCGTTGTTTTGGCTACATCTATGCAACAATTATATCGTTTTTATGTGAAATTTGCACATATCATGTCTAATGTTATAACATTAGGCTTTTGTAGTGAATTATTACGAATGATTCAATTTTCATTAATTTGGCTACATCTCTACAACTACTATATGTACAGGTGTGGAACTTCCATGAAATAAAATCGTGTGGGGCATGATAATCCTGAAATTCAGACACCTATGAAAAAATATTCTCTTTTTTAACCTACATGAATTAGTGTTCATATGAAGGCCATTCCCTCCACTGAGTACAGCCACAGGTTTTGTGGTGATTTCTCCCTTGTTAGGACTGTATTTCTGTATTGAATCTTGCTGACAGGTCATATAATCTTTGTTTCTGTAATTATACTCGTTAATTTACACTATTTGTATAGAGAGGTATATCATATATTTGCATTGAACATGGTATGTGGATTACATTGGTATATGCTATTGGTCGCCAAAACATATTGCAGGCCACCGGTAGTTTTTAGAAGAATGCTAGGCTTACTGAAGCATGAGCTTAATAAAAATGAATTCCTCCCGGTGTTTTTAATTGGTGCCTGAACAATCACAGGGCATTGAAGAAAGAACATGAAAACAGTTCACAAACCATCTTCACATGCCAGGTTGATCAGTCACCACGGGATGTTGCCTTGTTGAATTGATGCAATTTACAATTGCGTTTCCAGTTAACACGGTTCATACTCATGTCTAAGAGGGGTATAGAGATACATCTGATTTAGCGAAGATGTTCACAAACATACAAGGTAGATGAGGTAGGGTGTCCACCCTCTACATGGTTAACCTACTCCACAGCGATGGATGCCATTGATAATTCAGTGATTTGGTTTTCTTTGAAGGGTAAACGGATTACCTGAATGGTATACATGTGGACTGATTGGACTTTTCTGGAAATATGCAAGGGATACAAAAATGGCGCCCAACATGGTGCCCCCAACTGGTTGCTCATGGGTAATGGATGGTCTCGCGATTCTGGCAAATTATGTACAAGAGCAGAATAACTTGATGACAACATTAGCACTTTCAGCAGAATAAACTAGATCAACATATATAACCGGTTTCAAAGCACTGATTAATAAAATCATGTGCAAGGAAAATATGGCTGCGGCACCTGTATCAGGGGGAATACAAGCATCTATTCTGTCATTCAATATATTCAACCGTCGTCCATTTAAGAATTTTCGCGTCCTTGATCCAGAGAAATTTTCCATATTACACATATTACACGATTAGCATCAGGATTGGCAAAGATTGCAGCCCATCTCCATCGGCAGTAGTGATATAATGGGTTAGGAATACAGGGCCCAGCCATGAATTGTAGGATCGGTTGCTTAACCGCGTGACTTCGTCATGAGGCTCTGGAATGACCGTGTTTTT
This sequence comes from Hanleya hanleyi, assembly GCA_036873755.1. Taxonomy (NCBI): domain Eukaryota; kingdom Metazoa; phylum Mollusca; class Polyplacophora; order Lepidopleurida; family Hanleyidae; genus Hanleya; species Hanleya hanleyi. The sequence continues at coordinate 24,460 of JAVTVY010038708.1, forward strand.
TGTCTACCTTTGTGTACGAATGCTCTAGTTGAGAGAAAAACAGCACGTTCGTGACGTAATAGAGTATAATTAGTCGTGATCCCGTGGGTGTAAACTCTCTCACCGAGCTGATTTGTTTCGTTATCTGACTTTTTGACTGTGTTTGTTTAAGCGTGTTATAAGTTTACACATTTCGTGACACTTGCAATTGGTTAAACACGTACTAGGAGAGATTATCTCGGCCTCTCGGCAAATATGTCCTTTGAAGTTCGTGTTTACAGGTGTATATACTGTGGGAAAACTCACCTGGTCTGTCTGACCAGATAATACCTATCACATTCATGAACTCGGATACGTGTTGGTTATCACAGGCCGATGACTTGCAATTATCTAGACCAAGCATAAATGAAAAAATCGTCTCTATGCCTGCATTCTCAGTTTACATTTATCTTTCTTTTCTGAATTAGGAGAATTTTTTGAATTGAATTGACTGCACATTGCAGCTATTTAAATCTGTATTGTCTTCATTAATGTTCATTAAAAATCTTACATTACAATTAAATATTTCCAATAGGTTTCAATAATGATCGGCAAATGTTTAGTTTTCAGGGCAGACCAGAAACATGCCATGTTGTTGTTACTTATTTGCTGGAAAAAGTTTAAATATCTCGAAATTAACAATCATAGCTAGCTGAAACTTCGCACATATATAATTCAGGTTGTTTGATGGAGTAATATGCAAAACTAATAGATATTTTAATAAGAAGACATTTAAACAAGGTTGTGAAATTTGAAATATTTTTAAACGTGTTTCAGATCCGAAGATTGATCAGTTTGCATAAATATTTCACAGCAACAGATTGAATAAAATAATTACAAATTTTGAGATCGCTACGATTTGTATTTTTCAAGATATTCAAACTTCCCAAGGGTGACAACAAAAACGTTATACAACACCAACACGTTAGTGGTCTAGCACCTTGAGGATTTACAAACAATGTCGATAATATGAGAGAAACGGTATAGATAAAGTATCATTTCAGTTCAGTAAATATCTTAGAAAGGAATACCGTGAATACCAGTCAGGATTATACAGTGGGCCAAACTAAAGATACCCTCTGCATATGGATCACATCAACGTGGCAACTCCAAGCAACTGTAGCTATCGGATACATCGATTGTGGTTATCGATTAAACTCTAGCCAAGCTATCATATCAACTGCAGTGATGGAATCAACTGTAGGCCTAATTATCATTTCAACGATCGAAAAACTATAGCGTAGTTATCGTATCGACTGTAGTTATCGAATTCACTATCCTAGTAACCGTATCAACTGTTGTTACCAAATTAACTGTGGGTCTAGCTATCATATCAACTGTAGTGATCGAATCAACTGTAGACCTGTTATCGTATCATCTGTAATGATCCAATCAACTGTAGCGCAGTTATTATATCGACTGTAGTTATCGAATTAACTGTACGTCTGCTATCGTATCAACTGTAGTGATTGCATCAACTGTAGACTTAGATATCGTATCAACTGTAGTTATCCAATCAAATGTAGGCCTAGCTATAACATGAAATGTAGCGATCAAGTGAACTGTGAATCTATTTATCATAAGAACTATAGTGATCGAGTCTGCTAAAGAACTATTTATCGTATCGACTGTATTTATCGAATCTTCTGTAGGTCTTGTTATCTTATCAACTGTATTGATCGAATGAACTGTTGTGTAGGTATCGTATCAACTGTAGTTATCGAATCTTCTGTAGGTCTTGTTATCTTATCAACTGTATTGATCGAATGAACTGTTGTGTAGGTATCGTATCAACTGTAGTTATCGAATCTACTGTAGGTCTTGTTATCTTATCAACTGTATTGATCGAATGAACTGTTGTGTAGGTATCGTATCAACTGTAGTTATCGAATCTACTGTAGGTCTTGTTATCTTATCAACTGTATTGATCGAATGAACTGTTGTGTAGATATCGTGTCGACTGTAGTTATCGAATCTACTGTAGGTCTTGTTATCTTATCAACTGTATTGATCGAATGAACTGTTGTGTAGGTATCGTGTCGCTGTAGTTATCGAATCTACTGTAGGTCTTGTTATCTTATCAACTGTATTGATCGAATGAACTGTTGTGTAGGTATCGTATCAACTGTAGTTATCGAATCTACTGTAGGTCTTGTTATCTTATCAACTGTATTGATCGAATGAACTGTTGTGTAGGTATCGTATCAACTGTAGTTATCGAATCTACTGTAGGTCTTGTTATCTTATCAACTGTATTGATCGAATGAACTGTTGTGTAGATATCGTGTCGACTGTAGTTATCGAATGTACTGTAGGTCTTGTTATCTTATCAACTGTATTGATCGAATGAACTGTTGTGTAGGTATCGTATCAACTGTAGTTATCGAATCTACTGTAGGTCTTGTTATCTTATCAACTGTATTGATCGAATGAACTGTTGTGTAGGTATCGTATCAACTGTAGTTATCGAATCTACTGTAGGTCTTGTTATCTTATCAACTGTATTGATCGAATGAACTGTTGTTTAGATATCGTGTCGACTGTAGTTATCGAATCTACTGTATGTCTTGTTATCTTATCAACTGTATTGATCGAATGAACTGTTGTGTAGGTATCGTATCAACTGTAGTTATCGAATCTACTGTAGGTCTTGTTATCTTATCAACTGTATTGATCGAATGAACTTTTGTGTAGGTATCGTATCAACTGTAGTTATCGAATCTACTGTAGGTCTTGTTATCTTATCAACTGTATTGATCGAATGAACTGTTGTGTAGGTATCGTATCAACTGTAGTTATCGAATCTACTGTAGGTCTTGTTATCTTATCAACTGTATTGATCGAATGAACTGTTGTGTAGATATCGTGTCGACTGTAGTTATCGAATCTACTGTAGGTCTTGTTATCTTATCAACTGTATTGATCGAATGAACTGTTGTGTAGATATCGTGTCGACTGTAGGTATCGAATCTACTGTAGGTCTTGTTATCTTATCAACTGTATTGATCGAATGAACTGTTGTGTAGATATCGTGTCGACTGTAGTTATCGAATCTACTGTAGGTCTTGTTATCTTATCAACTGTATTGATCGAATGAACTGTTGTGTAGGTATCGTATCAACTGTAGTTATCGAATCTACTGTAGGTCTTGTTATCTTATCAACTGTATTGATCGAATGAACTGTTGTGTAGATATCGTGTCGACTGTAGTTATCCGAATCTACTGTGAGTCTTGTTATCTTATCAACTGTATTGATCAGATGAACTGTTGTGTAGATATCGTGTCGACTGTAGTTATCGAATCTACTGTAGGTCTTGTTATCTTATCAACTGTATTGATCGAATGAACTGTTGTGTAGGTATCGTATCAGCTTTGTAGTTATCAGATCTACTGTAGCAGGTCTTGTTATCTTATCAACTGTATTGATCGAATGAACTGTTGTGTAGTATCGTGTCGACTGTAGTTATCGAATGTACTGTAGGTATTGTTATCTTATCAGCTGTATTGATCGAATGAACTGTTGTGTAGGTATCATAATATCAACTGTAGTTATGTAGAATCTGTAGGTCTTGTTATCTTATCAACTGTATTGATCGAATGAACTGTTGTGTAGGTATCGTATCAACTGTAGTTATCGAATCTACTGTAGGTCTTGTTATCTTATCAACTGTATTGATCGAATGAACTGTTGTGTAGATATCGTGTCGACTGTAGTTATCGAATCTACTGTAGGTCTTGTTATCTTATCAACTGTATTGATCGAATGAACTGTTGTGTAGGTATCGTATCAACTGTAGTTATCGAATCTACTCTAGGTCTTGTTATCTTATCAACTGTATTGATCGAATGAACTGTTGTGTAGGTATCGTATCAACTGTAGTTATCGAATCTACTGTAGGTCTTGTTATCTTATCAACTGTATTGATCGAATGAACTGTTGTGTAGATATCGTGTCGACTGTAGTTATCGAATGTACTGTAGGTCTTGTTATCTTATCAACTGTATTGATCGAATGAACTGTTGTGTAGATATCGTGTCGACTGTAGTTATCGAATGTACTGTAGGTCTTGTTATCTTATCAACTGTATTGATCGAATGAACTGTTGTGTAGGTATCGTATCAACTGTAGTTATCGAATCTTCTGTAGGTCTTGTTATCTTATCAACTGTATTGATCGAATGAACTGTTGTGTAGGTATCGTATCAACTGTAGTTATCGAATCTACTGTAGGTCTTGTTATCTTATCAACTGTATTGATCGAATGAACTGTTGTGTAGGTATCGTATCAACTGTAGTTATCGAATGTACTGTAGGTCTTGTTATCTTATCAACTGTATTGATCGAATGAACTGTTGTGTAGGTATCGTATCAACTGTAGTTATCGAATCTACTGTAGGTCTTGTTATCTTATCAACTGTATTGATCGAATGAACTGTTCTGCAGGTATCGTATCAACTGTAGTTATCGAATCTACTGTAGGTCTTGTTATCTTATCAACTGTATTGATCGAATGAACTGTTGTGTAGATATCGTGTCGACTGTAGTTATCGAATCTACTGTAGGTCTTGTTATCTTATCAACTGTATTGATCGAATGAACTGTTGTGTAGGTATCGTATCAACTGTAGTTATCGAATCTACTGTAGGTCTTGTTATCTTATCAACTGTATTGATCGAATGAACTGTTGTGTAGGTATCGTATCAACTGTAGTTATCGAATCTACTGTAGGTCTTGTTATCTTATCAACTGTATTGATCGAATGAACTGTTGTGTAGGTATCGTATCAACTGTAGTTATCGAATCTACTGTAGGTCTTGTTATCTTATCAACTGTATTGATCGAATGAACTGTTGTGTAGATATCGTGTCGACTGTAGTTATCGAATCTACTGTAGGTCTTGTTATCTTATCAACTGTATTGATCGAATGAACTGTTGTGTAGATATCGTGTCGACTGTAGTTATCGAATCTACTGTAGGTCTTGTTATCTTATCAACTGTATTGATCGAATGAACTGTTGTGTAGGTATCGTATCAACTGTAGTTATCGAATCTACTGTAGGTCTTGTTATCTTATCAACTGTATTGATCGAATGAACTGTTGTGTAGGTATCGTATCAACTGTAGTTATCGAATCTACTGTAGGTCTTGTTATCTTATCAACTGTATTGATCGAATGAACTGTTGTGTAGGTATCGTATCAACTGTAGTTATCGAATGTACTGTAGGTCTTGTTATCTTATCAACTGTATTGATCGAATGAACTGTTGTGTAGGTATCGTATCAACTGTAGTTACCGAATCTACTCTAGGTCTTGTTATCTTATCAACTGTATTGATCGAATGAACTGTTGTGTAGGTATCGTATCAACTGTAGTTATCGAATCTACTGTAGATCTTGTTATCTTATCAACTGTATTGATCGAATGAACTGTTGTGTAGATATCGTGTCGACTGTAGTTATCGAATCTACTGTAGGTCTTGTTATCTTATCAACTGTATTGATCGAATGAACTGTTGTGTAGGTATCGTATCAACTGTAGTTATCGAATCTACTGTAGGTCTTGTTATCTTATCAACTGTATTGATCGAATGAACTGTTGTGTAGGTATCGTACCAACTGTAGTTATCGAATCTTCTGTAGGTCTTGTTATCTTATCAACTGTATTGATCGAATGAACTGTTGTGTAGGTATCGTATCAACTGTAGTTATCGAATCTACTGTAGGTCTTGTTATCTTATCAACTGTATTGATCGAATGAACTGTTGTGTAGATATCGTGTCGACTGTAGTTATCGAATCTACTGTAGGTCTTGTTATCTTATCAACTGTATTGATCGAATGAACTGTTGTGTAGATATCGTGTCGACTGTAGTTATCGAATCTACTGTAGGTCTTGTTATCTTATCAACTGTATTGATCGAATGAACTGTTGTGTAGATATCGTATCAACTGTAGTTATCGAATCTACTGTAGGTCTTGTTATCTTATCGACTGTATTGATCGAATGAACTGTTGTGTAGGTATCGTATCAACTGTAGTTATCGAATCTACTGTAGGTCTTGTTGTCTTATCAACTGTATTGATCGAACGAACTGTTGTGTAGATATCGTGTCGACTGAAGTTATCGAATCTACTGTAGGTCTTGTTATCTTATCAACTGTATTGATCGAATGAACTGTTGTGCAGGTATCGTATCAACTGTAGTTATCGAATCTACTGTAGGTCTTGTTATCTTATCAACTGTATTGATCGAATGAACTGTTGTTTAGATATCGTGTCGACTGTAGTTATCGAATCTACTGTATATCTTGTTATCTTATCAACTGTATTGATCGAATGAACTGTTGTGTAGGTATCGTATCAACTGTTGTTATCGAATCTACTGTAGGTCTTGTTATCTTATCAACTGTATTGATCGAATGAGCTGTTGTGTAGATATCGTGTCGACTGTAGTTATCGAATCTACTGTAGGTCTTGTTATCTTATCAACTGTATTGATCGAATGAACTGTTGTGTAGGTATCGTATCAACTGTAGTTATCGAATCTACTGTAGGTCTTGTTATCTTATCAACTGTATTGATCGAATGAACTGTTGTGTAGGTATCGTATCAACTGTAGTTATCTAATCTACTGTAGGTCTTGTTATCTTATCAACTGTATTGATCGAATGAACTGTTGTGTAGATATCGTGTCGACTGTAGTTATCGAATCTACTGTAGGTCTTGTTATCTTATCAACTGTATTGATCGAATGAACTGTTGTGTAGATATCGTGTCGACTGTAGGTATCGAATCTACTGTAGGTCTTGTTATCTTATCAACTGTATTGATCGAATGAACTGTTGTGTAGATATCGTGTCGACTGTAGTTATCGAATCTACTGTAGGTCTTGTTATCTTATCAACTGTATTGATCGAATGAACTGTTATGTAGGTATCGTATCAACTGTAGTTATCGAATCTACTGTAGGTCTTGTTATCTTATCAACAGTATTGATCGAATGAACTGTTGTGTAGATATCGTGTCGACTGTAGTTATCGAATCTACTGTAGGTCTAGCTACTAGTATTGCAACAGCAGTAGTGATCGAACCCACTGTATGTAGTGATGAATCAACTGTAGACTTAGTTATCATATCAACTGCAGTCATTTACTCAACTGTAAGCGTAGCTATAGTATAAACTGTCGCAATCAATTAAACTGTGGACCTTATTATCTATATTGATCGACTCGAATGAACTGTTGTGTAGGTATCGTATCAACTGTAGTTATCGAATCTTCTGTAGGTCTTGTTATCTTATCAACTGTATTGATCGAATGAACTGTTGTGTAGGTATCGTATCAACTGTAGTTATCGAATCTACTGTAGGTCTTGTTATCTTATCAACTGTATTGATCGAATGAACTGTTGTGTAGGTATCGTATCAACTGTAGTTATCGAATCTACTGTAGGTCTTGTTATCTTATCAACTGTATTGATCGAATGAACTGTTGTGTAGATATCGTGTCGACTGTAGTTATCGAATCTACTGTAGGTCTTGTTATCTTATCAACTGTATTGATCGAATGAACTGTTGTGTAGATATCGTGTCGACTGTAGTTATCGAATCTACTGTAGGTCTTGTTATCTTATCAACTGTATTGATCGAATGAACTGTTGTGTAGATATCGTGTCGACTGTAGTTATCGAATCTACTGTAGGTCTAGCTACTAGTATTGCAACAGCAGTAGTGATCGAACCCACTGTATGTAGTGATGAATCAACTGTAGACTTAGTTATCATATCAACTGCAGTCATTTACTCAACTGTAAGCGTAGCTATAGTATAAACTGTCGCAATCAATTCAACTGTGGACCTTATTATCTATATTGATCGACTCAAATGTAATCCTAGTTATGGCATTCATTCTAAGCCAAGTTATCGAATCCAACGTAGCGATCGAACCGACTGTAGTTCACCTGTCGTATTACCCATAGTTATCGAGTCAACTGTAGGCCCGGTCATCGGATTAGATGTATTGGTTGAATCAGCTCTAGGGATCATATCGTCTGTAAGCCTAGTTATCGTGTAAAGTGTAAGCCAAGTTAAAGCATCATCCGTAGCGATCGAATAAACTGTACGCCTAGTTTCCGTATCGTATGACCTGTAACGATGTAATCAACTGTAGGTCTACTAACCTTAATTATCACCTGTAGTGATCGAATCAACTGTACTCCCTAGTTACCGTATCGTATCACCTGGAGTGATCGATTCATCTGTAGGACTACTAACCTGAATTATCACCTGTAGTGATCGAATCAACTGTATGCCTAGTTACCATATCGTATCACCTGAATTGATCGAGTCAACTGTAGGTCTACTAACCTGAATTATCACCTGTAGCGATCGAATCAACTGGATGCCTAGTTACCATATAGTATCACCTGAAGCGATCGTCTCAAATTTAGGCCTAGTTATCGGATTAGTTGCAGTGGTCGAATCAACTCTATCGATCGTATTGGCTGTAGGCCTACGCCTAGTTATGCTAACAACAGAAAACCAAGTTATCGATTACAAGCGTCTGATCCGTCATTCATAATTCAGCCGTCGTCCATTAGAGAATATCCGCGACCATAATCCAAAGACCTATTCCATATAACAGTATTAGCACCAAATTCAAAAAGACGATCATAGTATACATAAACATAGGCTTGTTTCCTGCAAGAGAGAAGCGGTCAACAGTTTTCATTGATGCCGGCAAGACATCATGATGTTCCAAAAATATCAAATCCGTATCGCTGATCAGTATTCTTAATCCATAATATTCGTTGTAAAGTCGTCATCTAAAGAATGATGTATCTCAGTCACGCTTTGATTGTGACTGTTCATATGAGTACCATGAGGATCTTGAAGTACATGGGTTCATACGGCCCCTAGCCCCGGTTAAGCGGAATTAGACACAAGTTACGAAACGTAGCGCCATAGATCTTGCACGCTACGTTCGTATTTTGCTATCAGCATGCGATATGTATCGCCAAATTTGAGAAACTTTGAGTGGAGGCGCTTGGTGGTGTAGCCCAGTTTTATAAGTTTCTGCAACAATGTTTTGTGACGTTGATTAAAATCGTCACATTTAACACAGGATCTAGCAAATGCTACTAGGCGTGATATGTATACGCCATATGCAGGCCCCACTGGAATATTACTGTCCAGAAAGGGATAGTTTACGATGTCGAAATTGTAATCATCTCTTTTGTCATACAATCGACGAGAGAGAAGGCCCGCTTCATTTTTATAGAGATATAGGTCTAAATATGATGTGCCTGTAGGGTTATCTGTAGTTTCCTTCAAATCCAGTGAAGGTAGATATATATCCTTCACTGCGTCATTTATATAGCGATTATCCACAGCGAGAAGATCGTCTATATAGCGTTTGGTGAATGAAGAGGAACGGGCTTTGAATAGATCGGTTTTTGAAAGCGCCTGCATATAAGAGAACAGATATAGGTCAGCCAATAGGGGTGCACAATTAGTACCCATTGGAATACCTATATGCTGTTGATATATTGTGTTGCCAAATTTCACATAGATATTTTTAATGAGAAATTCAAGCAACTCTATAAACAAGGAAACATCCCATGAATGATATCTCTTGTATGTAGTAGAGCTAAAGAATGCTTTATGGCTTCCGACATTAATATATCTACGATCAGTTTTCTTGAACACAGATACTATTAATGAACTTAGACGGTCAATAATGTCCTGATGAGGGATTGTGTTATAGAGAGTCGGGAAATCCCATGTGGATACATGTCTATATACGGTATGTGATCTTTAGCATCAAGTTCTTCCAGAGTTTTTAGAAATAGTGGCGCAATCACTCAAACCGATCGAATCAACTGTATTTAGCCCATCGTATCACCTGTGGTGATCGAATCAACTGTAGGCCTACTTATCCTGAATTATCACAGGCAGCGCTCACATCAATTGCAAATTGGCTCCCTCAGAATACTGGTCAATCCCTGTGATGATTACTAATCAAACTCACCGTTGGCTAAAATATCGTTCAATATCGTATCACCTGTAGTAATCGAATTACCTGCAGGATTAGTTTTATTGCATCAACGAAAACGATCGATTCAACTGCAGGTCTAGTTATCTATCAACTACAACGATCGACACAACTGTACGATTACTTTCAATTCGCCTGAAACTCCGGTAATCTCCGATAATTTCCTGTAATATCCAGTGACTTACGTAGGTCAACCCAACCTTGAATACGCCCCAGCCACTTCAATGTTAATTGACCTATGCATTATCAATACATGTCTATGGTGTGCTCACTATACAGCGAGAGATATGAGAGGGGAATGGCCATTATATTTTCGCGAATTCAACCTGCAGTACTGGTACCGAAGACTCTGGTACGGTAGACATTTCGGTCACGCCAGTCACATAATATTATTACATGAAAATAAACTTATATACTATAGGTCTGTCCAGGATAATGACAAGTGGGGAACCCCCATGGGATGAAATTCCGCGCCAATACGGGTGGACAATAAACCATGGAATATTTTCTTGTGGCACAAGGGTGTGAGTATTTGATCGATTTGGCTGACGCTGTAACGTACGATGGGAGAGGTCTCAGGGCTGTGGGTAGATTTTCGCTGGAAAGTCATGATGCGCATGTGGCAGGCATGAGGTAGACGTTTGGGGGTCTAGGTGAGCCATCCATGGTCCAAACGGCTTGTGAAAGGTCTCACTTTTAATCTCTCGTCGGGTTTTTGAGTGGAAGTCACATCAATCAGCGTATACGCAGTCGGAAAATAGTTGAAAAAGGGACAGTTTCGGGTAGGTGAAATATATTTTTGGAGCAAACAATAGTGTGTGCGTGTATTTAATTATTTGGACGGCGCTGTAGCGTAGGATGGGAGGGGTTGCGGGCCGTTGGTTGCGAATAAAATTATCCAGCGCATGTGCACTCATCGCGGAGTATTAGAGAATGGGGACTTTTTGGTGGTACGTATAGCGGTGTTTGGGCGATAGATGGCTATCTTTGCTCAAAATAGGGTGTCATATTGAGCTTTCGTGGTGTAAAATCAGACTACATGGATTATATCGAGCCTGTAGCTATAACAAGCTGTGCTGTTAAAGTTCGTGTTTCCAACCTCTTGTCTTGTAACATACGCATCCTTGGCTGCTCTTGTCAAATCAGAAGCCGCAATTTGGTGTTGCATCTGTCTCCGGCCATGTTCGCTCTTGCTCATTAGACGTATCTCTTGTCCAATCAGAAGCTGCCACTGAGAAAGTTGTCGTGTCAGTCTTCGGCCATGGTCGCTCTTGTTCCTCGTCCGTTTGTCCTGAGCGTCTTCGGACAGTCCAGGATACTGTGAAGACGCATTTTGACCACATTTTTTTCAGAAACTCTATGGGTGATACCCCAAATTGCTTGCTCATCATGATGGACCTATGCGTGAGGTTGCCTTTCATTTCAAGCGGCAGCAAGCTACTGTGCATAGATAACCATGATTTTGTTTTTCTGGGGTTGGGGCGCATTTGGATGTTTGCCTGTCCGGCATCTTCTCATTATTAATAGCCTCATTCCCAATCCAAAACTGCCCTTTTTCTACTACTCCCCAAATGCCCGTTCGCGTATCACAACCAGTCTGACTCTATCAGTTAACAGCTTCAAAAGAATAACAAGTACGACACATCTGGACACCGACTGTACACCTACACCCCTACCCGAAACTGCTCTTTTTCTACCATTTTCCGACTGCACATGCGCAGATTAAAACAACCATGAAAACTTCAATATGACGCCCCACACATCACAAACACAAGTTGGGTGTGGCCAGCCCCACCCCCTGAGACTCAGTCCAAAATAGTTCTGTGTCATTCTCCTGAGCAAGACCTTTCCAATGGCGTATAAAGTGTAATGACGTATAAATTGTATCTCTACATCAGGCTGTTATCGAGTTATGGGGCAACACATTTTGGACGACGGCTGTCTGCTGAACGTAAGATTTGATGCTTGTACATGTTATACTAAATACAGCCTTTTATTACATGTATACCATCAAGTTCTGCACTGCCTCAATTTGGTATATCGTGTATGCCGATAATATACTTATAAAGTAAGAAAACAGAACATGGGCGTGGCCACTCTCCCACCCCCGGAAGCCGGTCCAAAATAGGCCTCTGTCACTCTCCTGATCAATAGCTTTCGAACTGTGTATATATTGTATATCTACACCATGTGGTTATCGAGTTATAAAAACACAAGAGAGACAGACGGACAGACAGACAGACAGATTATATGGCTTTAATATAAAAGATGAGTATCTGAGGCCTTCGCACATTGCGATAATTTTTGCAATTGTCTCGCCAACATGACTTGGCTAACACCCCTGTCTCAACCACCAATAGCTGTTCGAATATTTTCTATATTCAGGCCATAACCCCAATACCTAGATTAACCGTGGGGGGTTATTTACTACCGGTACACCGAGAATTCGCTTTCCCGTTCACTTGTCAGAGATTACTAAGACAGTTTATGTTGGCAAGTACATCTTAAGTACACGGACATAAAACCTATATGTTCATGGTAACTGGCAAATTGCCAACCTGAGAAATGATCTATGCACTGTACTAACTGTTAAGCTTTTTTCGGGGTCATGTCCTATTTCCAGGTCAAAACTGGGACGACGTAATACCAGATTAAAGATAGCAAAAACACGCGTTATTCTAAAAATAGGCTGAAACAATTTTGTCGGCCCAGAAAGTCAGTCACACGATGGATAGAGAAAATATAGATGTAGGTGTATACCAAGTACTTTGTTAATATCAGTAGCCTAATATCATACGATGTCAGTAACATGGGGGGTTCAAATCATCGTATTATTTTCCGCTGATACAAACTGTTATTATATGTATAGCGATGAAAATGGCCTGCTATGGCCCACGAATAACTCTCACTGGTTTCATATTTTCCAATTTTGAAACTACAGGAAACAGATTAAAAGTTAAAATGATAGGCTTTACGTATGAGAATACATTTATATCTTTTGCTTTTCGGGGCCCTTGTTCAACACCAATAAACTTCATGGCACTTCCATTTTCGAGAGCTGTCGGATGAGATATGAATCGCGACTGTACACTCAGTGGTTCCTGAGTTATGATGGGTGAGGTATATCAGAGTGCGAGGTGAAATAATTATTATAAAAAACCTACAAAGATGCTTTACAGATTGAAATATTTAGAAGAAAGATGATATATAGATACACATGGCAATACTTTGGTAGTTTAAAGTATCACAGTCTTCAAATTCATTCGAAATAAACACTTCACGGTACTATTTTACTGTTATCCACACCCTGTTCAACCAATGTGGATATATATGATTGAAAAACTCAACAATGATTTGAAGGGGAGGGCGGGGGGGGGGGGGATTTGGCTTAATGTCACACTCAAGTTTGTTTCTCTCATATGGTGACAGTCAGTTTGGTTGGCGGAGGAAGCCGGAGTACCCGGAGAGAACCACCGCCCGTCAGCAAGTGACTGACACACTTCCGCACATGGACCAGCTGGGCTCGAACCCGTACCGGTTCATCGGTGTGAGGCTAGCAGTTACCAGCGAAGCGCCTTAGACCACTCGGCCACCGAGGGCCCCAATGATTTGGACGATAGTATTATCTTGGTACTCTATTTTTCTTTTACCCGCAATATTTTTGCAACAATACATAGTATTCTAATATATTTTACGGTAAATTATATAAGTCGCAAATATTAGCCTCAAAATACAAAAAGATACGTTTTATATAGTTCTTATATAATTCAATTCAAGGCCAGTCACGTATTGGAAAACAATCTGGTTGACAGCTATCTACTGAATGCAGGATTTTTATGCTCGTTGTTTATACATACGCCCCATCATGTGCATCTGCCCCACTCCAATTTCGGCACTAATTTTATATCGTCTATCGTATTTACTTATAACATAGGAAAACACAATTTGGATATGGCCAGCTCCACCGTCTGGGACCAACACCAAAATAGTTCTCTGTCATTTTTCTGGCCAAGACCTTTACAATGACGTCTAAATTGTATCTCTAAATCACGTTGTTATCGAGTTATAAGACAACACAGTTTGAAAGACGACAATCTGCTGAATGTAGGAGTTGATTTGTAGTTGGCGACGCGTACTAAATATAGCCTCTGAATATATATATACCACCGGTGGACAAAAATAAAAGTTAGCATTTTCTGGCTTTAAATATACTAATGACGAATTTCATTTTGCGAAGACTTGACAAATTACACGTTATGCAAGTTACTTCTACATAAATGTGCAACATGTGTGATGACTAAGGATGTCATGGGGATTACTATGCCTTCTCATGCCATTTTCTTTATGGGCAGATGTCCGTCATTAGTGACAAATGTGGAGAAAAATGTCCTAGCTGGGTTAGAAGATAGGAGGCGGACACCCATTGCCGTCAAAGAACATTCAACGAGAATATCCCAACGAGAATATCACATCCAATGAAAAGGCCCCAAAGTACATCCAATGAGAATGTCACGAAGACCATCCAATGAGAATGTCACGAAGACCATCCAATGAGAATGTCACGAAGACCATCCAATGAGAATGTCACGAAGACCATCCGATGGAATATGATGAACCTCTAGTCTCCACTGGGAATGCCAAAAGGATATCCAATGATAAAGCCCCGAAGGACTTCCCTGATATGTGTTGTAATGTAGGAATTTCGCAAATACCATCAAATGAGAATACCCTATACTCAGATTTCATAACTACCAGACGTTGGCATAAAAGAACAAGCATTTCCGGTTTGTCTATCTTCTTATACAAGCTTTACATTGCCATAAAGTACGTCATGCAATAAGATACCATCCAATAAAATATCACCCCAAATCTGACGTCCACTGATCAGACGTTTCCGTCAAGCCGCCGTGGACAAGATGGCAAGTAGCGCCAGGAGAATGGTCCAAAGAAGCTTCAAATCAAATACAATAAAACACATCCGTTGAGAATGCCTCAAATATCAACCTAATAAGAGAGCCCAAGATCATCCGATAGGATTGCTCCAAAGAACATACAGTGTAGAGTAATCAAAGAATAGCAAACGAGAGGCTCTAACGCACATCCACTGAGATAGAACCCCAAGGGCGTAGACAAGAGGGCGGGGGGCTTGCGGGAATAACAGAGAAGAAAATGTTACGTATCTTTTCCAATTGATGCTTACTGGGGAAGTAAACTTGTAACCACCAGTGCCAATCTCGGAAAACTCAGATATAATATCACGAAATTTTATCCGACCAAACAATAATATTTCCCTCATATACCATCTTGGTTTACCTAGATTGCGCCAGTGCATATATCAGTAGACATAGAATAAGATTTCAATCGATCACTGAGCAAAGCAACAGATTGACGATTTCGTGCTCAATTCTCGTGCGATCGTCTCCGAGAATAGAGCAGTGTGCTCAAATCAAATAATACATTGTACGCTTATTTGAACAAAAAAATATTCCTATAACGTAGGCTCTCATTTGCGAATTGTCCGGTAATGAGTGAGTGGGTGAGTCAGTGAGTGAGTCAGTCAGTCAGTCAATCCATCGGCAAAATAAGGAGAACCGTTGAAATTAGAACCTGGATTTTTGGCATGAAGGTGCATTAGGGGACTGTTACCAGCAAGTCCTAATGCCTACCCAACTTCGTAGGTCCTGTGACGTTAGTCGCACTGCCATGTTAACACGTGGGTTGAGCAAAATTTTCCGAACTTTTTCACTAAACTGGTATTTCAATTGTTCAGTATATCTTTATCTAACAGGAGATATACGAACCCCCAAATAATCTTCACAAAGAAACCCTCGAAATAAAGGTATATAATCTAACCTAGACCCGAATTCACTCCTTTCCATCTTAGCATGCTAAGGGCATTTCACGTTCCACTTAACACTACCCTTAGCTCAATGGCTTCGTTCTCCGTGTATTTCGCCCCATGCCAGCTTCCCCAAGCATCAAGTTACATGTCCGCTCTATTTAAACGAGCCAATGAAATTATCCGAATTCAAATATTTTGACCTGGGATTCTCAGATGTGAGACATGTCGATTGCACTTAAGTGCTCGAGGCGCAAGACTGTGGGAGACCAAACCGAAGTTGTGCGAATTAGCTATTTTATTTCTCACTCTAATGGAGCATGCTTCTTTGTTTTTCTTAAGAAAAATCATATTACAAAAGGTCCAACATATTAGAACAAAAATAAAATCGGCGGCAGTTCACAGGAAAATGATATGATTTTTATTTTGTGATGGGGCACTTCGAGTCCCACCAAGAGATTTTTCAATCGATCGCTTTCTGGCGGTGTGTCTTCATTTTATGAATGTGATTGCGCCGATGTCGGGTCTCACGGGACCAATCGCATGTGACCATTTGGGAAACGCCCTATTACACTCAGATATCACCCGTTACCGCATGGCTATGAGCAGAAGTTTCTACGTATGATCGTGCCATGCGTTCGGATGATGCTTTTTTCATGATCTCTATAAAATTACATTTATGATGAATGTGGCAACTTCAGATCGAAAATAGTTCAGTTTTGATCATTAAAAAGGTTTCATACGTTAAAGAGATAGTAAAGCGAACCGATTTAGAACCAGAACTCATTCGATGATCGCCACGTGTAAGTGCACCTCCCGCTGCTATCGGGGGAAGCTAGTATTGTAAGAATTAGCTTGATATTTTGTGTAATCACGGGATTGAATGATCATTTCAGCTTATATCAGTGTATTTCCTTGACTATTTTTTTGGTGATCACCACTGTTATAAGACATTTTGACACAAATTGAAAGTTCAATTATTACAATCTTACCCTTCTCAAATGCTCTCAGTCAACGCCAATTTACCATCAATTTTCCAAAAAAAATCGTAGGCGGTGAGGGGGATATCCTCTCTCACACTCACCCCCTCTCTGAAGCACCCCCAAACCTCAACACTTGTCTACGGACATGAACCCCTAATGAGAATCCCACAAAGAACATACAATGTGAATGTCAATAAGATCATCCAGTGAGAATACCAACAATATTTAATTGGAATGTTCCAAACAATTTACACTCATATACCTTCTACTGTGAGATAGCGTCTCGGGAACTCTTGTCAAATAGTTGACAATACTTGATGCATTTTTCATCTCTCTCCTTGTGTCGATCATTAATGACACAGATTAAATGCGCATGCGCGCTGCATTTTTCAGCCCAATGCTGTCAGAGGATGTTAGGCTGTGAGTTTAGAGGGATACAAACTCTGGCAATGGGAGAATGTATACATTGAGAATAACGTCTACTGACAAAAATCTCAAGAGAGAAGAACATGAAAGAAATATGCACAGGGCATTCGATGAGACGAACATCCAATGATAATTTGCTTATTAACATGCATGAGAACAAACAATGAGAACATCCAATAAAAATGCTCCAAATTTCAATAGGAAGGAATGAAGAGAACTTCCATGCGTCTGAAAGAACATGCATTGTAAAAGATCCCATAAAATACAATATGAAGAGTACCCTCATAAGATTCCCTCAAAGTTCATCCAAAGGGAACCTCTTAAGTTCTCGTGCACTCATAAATGAGACCAGTGGTTTTGCGTGCATGTAAATCTAGAAGTTGACTTGATTCTATCGCAAACACGAATGTACTTCTATTCAAAGTTTAACAGATTACCCCGATTGACTGCCATAAAAATGCAGCTTTGAAATATTAGACACAAAAGGCTGGTCGTAAAAAAGGATGATTTGTTCGCAGAAAACCGTTTTCTGCTAGTTCATTGAACTAATTGAGCATTTTCTGCCTGAACTGATACCATTGGTTAGCCCTCAATTTAAGGTGGATATTTGAAACGTAAGCTGCACATGTCACGCTACCTTAAAATAAAAATTTATTATTCGTCTTTAATTCAGCGTAAAGCTGGCGTACAGATTTTATGCAGGCCTAGCACTTCATAGGTTTCTATAGATTCGCCTATCCACCATATTATGGCCATTCTCTTCAGATGAAGCAATCTACTGAAATGAAATATCTTTATCGATAATTATACGTTCAGACTTCCATCTGAATTTCGGACGACTGGTTGAACCTGATGCTAATAATATGTTATAGTATTCATATCTAGTCGATTACAGATCATTGTATTAATAATATAAGCTTTGAGCTTTATGGGGAAATCATCGTAAACTTGTTATATTGCGTCAGTTTTTAAGACTTGTACAATACGGAAGGCAATATTGATCTTTTTGTCCAATGATAATGGAGACAATTCTATTGAACAATTCCCAACCCTTATTTATAATGCATATTCACTTGTCTGATTTAACATGATTTTTGCGGACATTAGGTTATATTGATAGTAGTATACTGATAGTAGTATCACACCGCTGAACCGGCACGGGGTCGAGCCCAGTTGGTCCATGTGTGAAAGTTTGTCAGTTACTTGCCGAAGGGCGGTGGTTCTCTCCGGATACTCCGGCTTCCTCCACCAACCAAACTGACTGTCACCTTATGAGTGAAACAACCTTGAGTGTGACATTAAGCCAAATTCCCTCCCTCCCTGATAGTAGTATGCTGAGAGTAGTATACTGATAGTAGTATAGTAGTATATAAATGTGATATTCCTTTATCACTGAACAATCTTCACCATCCGGTCCTGTCCTTTCTATTGATGTAGCGGCTATTTTCAAGCGGAAGCCGCCTTTGTGCGAGGTTGATCATTGACCTACTTTGTGGGTTGTAGGTAAAGGTCATTTCCGATCACGTGATGGTCACGCGACTTCCGGTTCGCAGTCACTGCCGGTTCGAGATCACTTCCGGTTCGAAGTCACTTCCAGTCACGTGACTTCCAGATCGCGGGTGCTTGAAAAATCTGACTCTGAAAAATCTGGAAATTTCACCAAAAAAAATATAATAATAATAAGAGAGGCGTACAACTGTAGTTGCCTCAGGGCGTGACATAAGCCCTTGCATGACATGATCACTACAAATGTGCCGTGCGTGGTGTCCTGGTGAAGCTTTCGTAGTGTAGAATAAGACAGGGATGGTGACGTTGATCTTTGACGTAATACTTCGCTCATTGTGACGTCATTCTTCGCTGACGGTGACGCCATCAGTAGTAGAGAAAACGAAGAAACGGCCAGATGCGCACTCAGGACAATATGTGCCTACATACACCCTTGGGATGAAACACTATCCCATAGGGGCGACTAGCGGCATGTGTGGCTGTGTGTAGGTTACTAACCACCAGTGATATTGTTTGGTCAAAGATTATAATCAGGACTTGACTTCCGGTGAAATCTTATTCGCCATTATATCCGACTGATTATTTTTTTTAATTATTTTAATGGTATATTTAATGGTAGTTTGATTGCCTGCCTCCGAAATTCGCTGTGATTGTGTCGGATGAAATGGCCTAATTTCTCTCAATCGTATTTATGGAAGATGGGGGTGAATGTATAGTGAATTTTACCCACCAGACGAGGTAAATTTTGGTTTGGAGATATGTGGGCCACATTTGGTCCAAATATGGCGTACATGGTATCATATTGAATCCGTCGGACTCAGGGGGGCCACCTAGGCCGCCGGTGTATCGCGGTAACGCCCTCAACGCCCGTCTTAACGCACAGTCGCTGTAAAGCTGGGAGTAGTATCGCGGACACACACACACATGTACATCCCCTCATGCCTTAACGCCTTGACGAAATCAGATGAGAGAGAGAGAAAGAGAGATCAACAACAACAATTATGCGTATTACACATTTTAACCCTCAGTGTTACACCCTACTCACGCCGCTCTGAGTATGTTTATTATGGTAGTGATTGTCTCTGTGTGTTATGGTCCCTCTTGTTCAATAAGAAGTTCCTATTTGATAAGCCGTCCTGATTAGGCACCTCGTTGGCAATATTTGCTCTTGTTCATTTTCATTGTCCGTTTGATTCTGTGCACCCTACACTCTCAGAAATATTCAGGGAATAATCCTGAATAGACCAGGCTGCACATCCATAACTCAATTTCAGGGATTTTACCTGATATCCAGGGATAATTTCCTGAATTTCAGAAAAAAGATCCCTGAATGAGAGGATTTTCCCTGAAATTCAGGCAAATTTACCACCCTGATTGGTAAGTTCTCGACCCTGTTCAGGTACGTAAAATCCCCTGAAATTCAGGTAATTTAGCTTTATTTCATGTTTCTGGAAATTATCCCTGGATTTCAGGTAAAATCCCTGAAATTGAGTTGTGGATGTGCAGCCTGATCTATTCAGGATTATTCCCTGAATATTTCTGAGAGTGTAAGCGTCTTCGGGCAGTCTGGGATACTATTGCAGTCACATGTACAGGACCAGCTATTTTCGCATTTTGACCGCATCTTCAGCGCCTCCGTGGGTGGTAACCCATATCTATAATCTTGTACACCTGTTATTGTGTGCTACATGCATGGATGATACATCTGATACCGTTTATTACATAATCTTGTACACCTGTTATTGTGTATTACATGGGACGATACATCTAATATCGTTTTCGTAAGCTTGTTCATTTCATACCTTTTTCACACATAGAACTGGCATTTTTGAACAGAATGAAGATTCGTAGAAAAAATCAATTATTTTATGCGTATTACATTATTACGATTTCAGCAGTAAGAAAAAAAAGTATTTTTCTGCAATCCTGAATATATATTCTGTGGCATACTTCTTGCAGTAGAAAGACGGAAGGATGGAATTATGCAATTGTATGTCTGTTATTTACAGACCGCATTTTCTCTGTTCATTACATTGATAAGTTTTGACTTGAACTCGCCCATACATTACCTTCTATTCAGTTGTTCCTCAAGGATATTTCTCCACGATTTGATATTGAAAGATGAAGACGAAAATTGTTTCCATGGAGACCAATCTTTAGCCTTGATATTGGAAGGTTTATTGGATCTGTGTCGAGTTGTACTGTTTACGTCAACAAATATAAGGACAAACCATACAAATTAACGATCGATATCCCTTATCTGAAGTGTAAACTGGAATAGCTGAGGCAACAAGTACACTTGAAGGTTAGCGAAATTAGGTCATTTCGTACGTCACTATCTGATATTTGCGAGATAGCCCAATATTCCGTGTTTGATGTACACAGTTAATCTTCAAAGTTGAAAGAAGACCTAGAACGAGACACTCAAGAATCATGCTATTGGCCTATTTTGATCGGAAGAAATATTGATATGAAACATAACATATATTCAACCTGTAAGTATTCAATGGAATCAATGCTTTCGGCAAGCGAAGTTGTGTACCGGTATATCTTCAATTGGAAAAATTAGTTTGCATTACGTCACTTCCGGTCAACAACAGTTACAAATATTGCTGATTTCGTTTCAAACGTTAACATTGGGAACATCGAAAAGAGAAGTCTACAATGTACATACATTTGAGAAAATTGATTGTTAAGTTCAGGAAATTAGATAGTCAAATTACACTGTGGCAGTGATCTATTCGTCTTTCAATTCCCCTGTCCATTCTTATATGTACATTCATCCATGTGCTAGTTTGAGTTTTAAATTACCGTAGTTTAATAGGTTAATTGTAAATTAACAGTTTATTTAATTAGGACCTTAGGGAGAACACGAACAAAGTCAAAAAATTTATTCATAAATGTATGCTGTAAAGTCAGTTTTCCATGTCAGTGAGTTAGTTATGTCATCCTATCCTCGTAATGAACATTTATGATATTTACGATGCAATCTTGATATAATCCATGCGTGACAAAAAGTGCATTCCTTGGGGCAGGACTATTATCAGTATGATAATTGCGTAATGTACCGACATCGAGAACTCTTATCTGAACCAGCCTCTTGAATCTGGTTTACTCTTGGATGCATTAGTCGTATGAAGCTCTGAAATCTCTTACCATCTTGCAGCGGTGGGGATGTGGCAGTGGGAATGAGGGTTATAGGACCTTTGACCTGGAATCTTGGACCTGTGATGGCCACATGACCCCAGAGAAGAATAGGTGACGTCATCGGTGACGTCATCAGTAGTAGGGAAAGCACAGAGACACGACATTAGCGTAGGTTGCGCACCAGGGTTTCGTATCTACATCATAATGCTTCATTCTTTTTTAATAGCTTATATCTATAATACCAACCTCTTCAGCGTTGTCAGCGTTACAAGAGAGCATATTCGAATGAATGGCTGGATTCATCCACACATTGATCGGGGTCATGACGTAAACTTTGTTCTGCCTCAGTTATGCCCCTTGACTGTGCCTAAAATCATGATGAAGAGAAAATCTGACCAAAAATGGGCAGGATGACCCCCACTTCTTCGCCTTTTCAAGTTGTCACCGGACCTGGGGACACAGAACAGAAATTAAATTGGAATTGCTCTTACCAATTTTTCTGGAAAGGCCGAATTCGACCTTTTTCGACTTTTATAGGGTTTTCTAGGAAAAATGAAGCAAAATGTTCGAGATTCATTTTTGTATAACATACCAGGGCTGTGTCTTAAAACAATAGCTCAGTCATGCTCTTTCAGAAATTTATACATATTAGTGATTTGGGTTCAGGATTTTACGACAATTTGTGGCCCTAAAGCGAACCCTTGGTCTATTCTCTGTCGAATGGAAGAATCCCTGGAGAGCACCCGTAGGGGCCATCTAGGGGCAACACGTCGTCTAAATTGGGCGTGCAGTATGTACTAGTGAAGCTCTCGGAGTGCAGACTAAGCCTGATTTGAAAAGTAAAAACCATCAGCTTTAAAATGATGTATAATCCAGGTGTGTGTAGGGTAGTGAAATTTCACTCAAGTAAGAGTGGAAATTCTTCCCACTCAGTACTTGAGTGAGATTTTCACTCAACTTGAGGTAAATGCACTCAACTTGAGTGACATTCACTCAAGCATGAGAGTGGAAATTCATCCCACTCAAGTTGAGTGAACTTGAGTGGTTTTAACTCAAGTTGAGTGAAAAGTAACTCAAATTGAGTGAAAAGTAAATCAAGTTAAGTGAACAGGTACATTTCACTCAAACTTGAGTGGAGCAGTTCACTCAAGTTTTTTTAGAGAGTAAACTACGACTAGGGTGGAGAGTTTGACGTCATGGTGCACATGCGCAGTAGAGGCACAGTAGAGGAAGATGGCACAGGTATTGGGTCATTTAGGGATCATACTCAATTCGAATGAGACGTGGCTGCTGTCGAAGTGAAGCTCTCCGGGTGTAGACTACGACTGAGGTGGACAGTCTGACATATTGACGCGCATGCGCAGTCGAGGGGTAGTAGAGAAAGGACATGTTCGGTTGCGCACAGGGGCCATGCGTACCATATAGACTAGCCCGTAGTTGAGTGGACATGTGGACAACGGAGATGCATTTGGATGCGGAAAAATATCACCAACGTCATTCGTAGTAGAGAGAGCGCAATTACTGTCGGGTGCATGCCTGCCTACATGGTTGTGGCGGTGGCATGGTTGTATTGAAGTTCTCATTGACAAAGCGCAGTTACGGTCGGATGCGCACTCGAATGAGTGAAACGTTTACCTCATACGCGGACCGCAGTGTACGCACTCGTTTATTTGTGTAACGGGCATAGGTGGAGCTTAGTATCTGGTCACTTCATGATGACGAAGCATATACTGCTCGCCCTCCTCATTACAAGCGTCTAATCCGTCATTCAATATTCAGCCGTCGTTCAATAAAAAATTTCCGTGTCCATAATCCAAAGACCTAATTCATATAACTGCATTACCACGTACCAAATTCAAAAAAGCAAACATAATATACATAAACATAGGCTATATTCCTTCTTACAAGAGAGAAGCGGTCAAACGTTTTCAATGATGCTGGGAACACATCATGAGCACGGAGTTTGGTCCACCGCCCCGAGTTGAAGAGCCTATGGGGAGTGTCGAGAAGCCAATCAGTCTACATTCCATTCCTATCCATTGGGACGTTCATAAAGTTAGACCGCGGTTCGCAGTTCGTTATTCGGGACCAGTCATTCTGCGACTCATATCAGCGTCCCTAGCAGCGCCCCCTGGGGTCGGATTTGGGATATGAATATGCAAAGATATAGAGCATGACATTCTCTCTTGCTATACAGAGTTTGGAGTTCAAAGTACTCATAATAAAAAAATATACAGATTTCCATATCTGAGGAAATAATTGCTGGTCTCCTCGAATAATGAACTGCGAACTGCGAACCGCGGTCTAACTTTATGAACGTCCATTGGGGTATTACGATCTGCGGGGAGACGTTAAATCGGTTGGATAATTTACACCGTCACCAAAGGTGATCAATTGAGCCGTTATTGAAGTTGAGAGTTGAGAGTTGAGACCAGCATCGAGGCAAAGAGACCATCCACCAAAAGGGTTGATTCCACACTGATTGATTCTACATTCCACCCAACGTATGAACGGACCTGAGAACATCGATCCAGCTATGCCATCCCACGCATGCCCACACTGTGAGTGAGATGTACCGGTGCAACTGCTATACTATCCGACATTCTTCGCCACCGCCCTATTCAAAATCTCTACCTTTTCCGCCTTATCAACCTGGCCCGTATAAGCAGCTATGTCGAACGTTCATAAAGTTAGACCACGGTTCGCAGTTCGCAGTTCATTATTCGAGGAGACCAGCATGTCGAGACGATCTTTAACGGTCATGCCAGTATCTTTCGACTCTTTCTTTTGGGTACATACTACACCATAAAGAGACAACTTTCGCGTCTTCCACCAAACCTTCAGCATAACCAACCGTGCATCGCGGTACACAGTCCTCACCCACATCGGCAAATTAAATATGTTGCAATGGGCCCAGAAGCAACTTCCCAACACGTAATGTCACGTTCTTCATCACCAGCTTGACGAACCATCCCCTAATTTGACGGCTATGACTTTATCTAATAACTTAACAAGAATGGCTGCTCGTTGCACGAACATGGCCGACACACAAAGAAAATAACCATAACTAAGTCGAATGTGTATGTTAGCCCGTTTGAGCAGAACTCAAACCGTCACACATACGCCACGGCTCCATTTTCCCCTAGTGCACGAGACTGCGCATGCGCACCATGATGTCACCCCATGGGCAGCACCCCAGTATTATTCCACGTATGGCCCCAACTTTGCCCAAACACGTCCTTGCACTTAGTCCCTCACTCTGCGCTTTCTCTACTACTGAAGTCTTCTCTGGAGTCATGTGGCCATGGAGTCACTCCGTGGTTTTAGCAACTATCTCCCTAAAAAAATAACTATATAGTCATCTGTGAGTGTATCCAAGGGGTGGTTTTAAAATTTGCAGTGCTATCGCGAGAGGCGGTGCATGGCCTCTCGGACTTACAGAAATGGTAATGGCAATGTCGCTCATGACAATGCTTCACCTTTGATTGTTGAACCTAGAAACGGCATATTGTTACCATAACAACAATACTAAGAAAAGGCGTTAATCACGAAAGCCCCACAAACCTGGACTCTCTCTGGTATATTGTTTAACCATAATCTTTGCTCCATGCTACATCTAATGCTACATTGTCATCTTCGCAATGAATATATCATGTCATAAGTACATGTAATTTGTAATGATATTAGATACCTGTACATTGCGTTAGGGTAGATTCGCAAACGATTTGATCTCGGCAACTGGTTTCTATGCATGAGAGACAATATATTGTGTAAATAGCGTTTTATGTAATTATCATCTAAATTGCATAGATTCGCGCTTCCTGGAAAGTTAATATATCGTGTAATTAGCGTAGATTCCCAACCTGATCTTGTTCTCGCCGATTCCTGGGAGAATTATTATCTTCATTTTAGCGTAGATTCGCACCTCATGGCATGGTAAGTTAATATATTGTCTATTTCACGTAGATTCGCAAATACATTTTATTCATACACATTTTTTGTTGAATGGTAAGCAATATATTGTGTAATTAGCGCATTGATAATGTGATGTAAATTGCAAATATCCGCAATTCAAGAAGACTTAATATACTTTCTATTTAACATATATTCACAAAGCGGTTTAACCCTGTCAATCATGCTTCATTCTCTATTGGTGAACCCAGAAATGATATGTTGTTAATATAACAATAATATTATCTATGCGGCAGTAAATCTTTAACAAGTAAATTGAATGTGGATATCCCCTGTTTGTTGAACCTAGAAATGCCATATTGTTCCAATCATTATAAAACCATTAAGTGAACAATTCTCGTGAGAACCAAATGGCATTTGACGCTAGGGATTGCGTTCAAATGATAAAAGGTCGACAATAATTTGATGATATTCCGTGCAGATTTTAGCAACTATCTCCCTAAAAAAATAACTATATAGTCATCTGTGAGTGCATCCAAGGGGTGTTTTAAAATTTGCAGTTCTATCGCGAGAGGCGGTGCATGGCCTCTCGGATTACAGAAATGGTAATGGCAATGTCGCTCATGACAACAATGCTTCACCATTGATTGTTGAACCTAGAAACGGCATATTGTTACCATAACAACAATACTAAGAAAGGGCGTTAATCACGAAAGCTAAAAACCTGGACTCTCTCTGGTATATTGTTTAACCATAATCTTTGCTCCATGCTACATCTAATGCTACATTCTTATCTTCGCAATGAATATATCATGTCATAATTAAGTACATGTAATTTGGATCACCTTCTTCTACAAAAATGATATTAGATACCTGTGCATTGCGTTTACGTGATAAAATCATATAATTATATCTTGTACGATTTATCACACATCATTTGCACTGACATTTTCTTCCTCCGGTACTGGCGCTATAGTCGCGTCTTTGTCTCTTCAATTGGTGGTATTGGGTCCATTGACATTATTAACAGAAGAAGCTGCTTCACCGAAGAATCAGAACGCCCATATGTTGTTAATAATAAGCCAGTAATTAAAATTGTTGTTATGGAACACTCTTGTCGATTTACAGTGATACATACAGAAATATTGTGGACAGGATACAAAAGTTGTTATCCATAAAATAGCCTTTTATTATTTATGGTATCAGATCATTTCGTCACGCGATATTCCGGCATGCTACATTTCGATAAACGACATTTCGGCACGCGACTATGACATGTGTACCTTAATTATTTGAAGTCTGCGACAATAAATGCTCAGTGGTTGGGGGCACCTTTATCATAGGGAGAAGATAACAATAGTCAGTTAACTGAAGACGGACATTATCACCATTACACTATCTTCACCAGCAGTATCATAGATAGCTGGTCACTATTAGTTTGTCCTTGAATACGGCTTAAATTATGTCAGAGTGACCTCTGTACAACTGGTACCATTATGAAACAACAGCTCTCCCCTTCCCAATTTTCAACAGATTCCTTTGTCTATGTGCTGAGAATTCTGTAAATATTCTCTATCAAGAGCAATGGCCAGGGTATGTTTACCCTTTATCATTCTCCCAGAACCACTTATCTGTAAATATGATTACACTAGCTATATTCTTGCAGGGATCAAAGGTTTGCTAAATTTTATGGTCGGCAACCCAGGCCAGTTAAGAGCTTAATCCGCATATGGAGAGAGAATCAAAGAGATAAGAGTAAACTGGTTGAAGGCCTGTAACATCATTTTATCTCTAAACATCCTGTTTACTACATGCATCCATGATTAGAATGTACACAGTAAGGTGTAACATTTCTTCTGCAGTAGCCGGTAGGCATATTAACATGATCATTTTTATATACATTGCAATGTAGGTAAACCAAGATGGAAAATCAGGGGAATTCCGTGATATTATATCTGAGTTCACTGAGATTGTATACATTCTTACTTTGAAAAGAAATGACTGCATATATGAATGCATTTGTAGATCAGTATCACTGATTTATAATGTGCATATGTTATGTTTCAGGTACACTATAGATGGACTTAGGCATTTGTCTACTTTAGTTCAATGGTGTTTGTACCCGGCTCCAAGTGGGCGTTTTGTACTATAAATGTGGGAAATTTAAATTCAGTTGCCACAGTGCTATTTAGACAATATATTGTGAAGCCGGCGTGTGAAATTGAATCTGCGAATCTACGCTAAATAGACAATATATTAAGTACCGTATCCAGGAGGTGCGAATCGATGCAATTTAGATGCGATTATCAAAGTGCTAATTAGACAATATATTGTTTCTTTCTGGGGAACAAGAGCTCCAAGTCCCAGCTTCGCACATATGTATATAGTCTACATTTCATGCAAATCATTCGTGTATTTCGAAAAGGAAAACGCCGACATTCTCAGTATGAGCAAACTGAGAAGAATGGAATGTGCTCGCGTGAAGCTTTCTCGCGATGACAGATTAAGGAAAGAGATATTCAGCGTTTGACGTCATGTTACATTGTACGTCACATTGTTGACTTTGGTCCATGGAAGATGAGCGTTATCCGCTTTAATAAGTATCGGCGACCCCAGTGGGTTATAACTTGTCATTGACGTCACGGACAAGTCGAACGATATTCTCGCTCACCCGAATCAGTCGGTGTACCTCTTGTGAATCGATGCAGGGGGCATATTGCGGTCGGTGGATTTGTTCGGGGGGAAACAGAATATATTGTATAATTAGCATCCCGTTCTAAATATCAAAGTATCCTAGAAAATATCTGCAAATTAGCAGCTTTGCTAATTAGATTCTAAATAGATGCGAGAGAATATAAGCCAATCGCGCACCTTAATGTCCGTGGCCCCTATTCCAGGTCCCTATAACATATACAGAATGCCAACCAAAGACCACAACGGACAAATAATATGACCGGAATAAAATAATAACTTCTTGTTTCCGGTTATAGAAATTCCTTAAACTTGCATACATTCTCACTGAGGAAATATGGTTTAATAGAGGCAATTATATAAGCGTGAGTTCAATACAAGTTCAATGTCTACATTGCATACGATACATAATGCTACATGGGAACACCTGCTACACCAGTTACAGTTTTTTCCTCCTTCTCAACAGCTCATTAGCTCACACACGCATAACTCATCAAAATGTCAGAATGACCCGTATAATTTAGCCTAATAATATATTCCAAGTGCATGTTTATGTATTCGTTTCAGTTACTTTAGTATTCTGTTGATGACCGATAATTATCTACTTAACCTCACCATTAATTACAGTCTATGAGTCACTGTGTGACAATTAATCTGCTTCATCTGAGCAAGGTCAAGGTCATTCACATTATAAATAGACAGGACTTAATTGGGCTTAATATTAAATTCAATCTGACAACCGCGATAAACAAATTTATTATGAGAACGGTTAGCAACAGTGCTTGAATCTCGACGTCAGCTTGATCTTTATATATCTCCCTGGATAATATTGCTTGTATATTAACTGAAGATAAATCAATCTGGTACTCACTACTTTTAGCTCTAGCTGTTAGCTCTAATTAACTTGATTAAATATAGGTCAAGTGTAGTCACCTGTAGCTAGCTTACTGTAATGTCACCTCTGTGGCCAATACATTGTATAAAATGTTCCCCTGTCCCCCCATCCTCGCGAGCCAGTGTACCGAGATCGATCGAGGATTTAGGATTTACCTGCACTTGTGAAGATGCTGTGCTGGTGGGGCATTCTATAGTAGTTTAGAAGATGGCCACACTGGAGCTACTGTCCCCCTATCCATGGATAGGGCAGCCCATACTCGCTATACGAGAAGTTTTCCCTGTAATCGGGGATTTAAAATTTACTTGAGAAAATGTGGCCAGCTTTGCCATTAAACTGTATCACGTTCGGTTCATCTTTTCACACATTATGCAAGAAGCTCCTGTAAAATCACTAAAGTCTGTCCATTTTAATTAGTCGCCTACTTTGGAGCTTGTCAAAAATCAGTAGTTAACTTTGCATATATTTTCTTGTTTTGCAGCGTGTATAACAAACTGAATTCTACAAAATGACTACCATTACTCCGTGATATTGAAAATATATCTCGCTTGAAATAACTTTGTGCCGTAATTCTCTCCTTATAGAACTCCAGTACAGTTGTTTCACGTAACGGGCCTATATTATATACTGTATTCATGTTCATGGTAAATAATGCCGTGTACGGTCACAGAGCGTTTGTGGTTTATCATTCGGCAATTTCACTGGGCATGGGATATAAGCGACACACCTACGGACCGCCTGTTATCACTATATTTGGCATCAGTGACCCTTGTCAACTCGAACGGGAATACATTATGACGTCTCCCTATGTAATTGAGTCCGATACATCGAACAGGAGTGCTCACCGTACTGAATCGACAAGTATGATTATAGGTGAATGCACCAGTCCATTTGTCATGCGACCATGAACTGTAGGTTGGATCACTTCACATTGAAGCCGCATAACAGCTGCAATGTTATAATGAGGCAACATATGATTATATATCAGATATGTCGACAGTCCATGGTAGCTACCATTTGTCTTGGCAACAGTCCATTTGGCGAATCATTGGATCAGACGATGTGCTCTCTGTGCATCATTCACAAGTGCATGTTGACCTACCATGGACTGTCGATCGGTCCGATGATGATACCATGGACTGTCGTAATATCAGACAGACAGAGAATAAACTATTAATGGTTCATATTCCTCTTAAACACACATAAGTGGAAGGAATCGAGAGATGAATGAGTCAGTGATACATGAGGCAGGTAGTAAGTTCCCACGTGTTCATTTTGTGCTCATTTCCTCACACTATAACTCGATGCTAATACCTACCATGGACTGTCTACCAACACCTAAAAACACATCTCGCCACAAAAATGTTTAAAAATTTTGTTAACTTGAAATAGTTATAACCCTACATTTGGTGACAATATAGTACGATATCTCTCCTTCAAAAAATGACTGGACACCAGTAACCATATACCTGTCATCGATATGCTGAAAATCGTTCATTTCGGCTGTGGTCACTGTCGTCTGGTCAGACACATGCCCACGCTTGATAACGAAAGCACCGAAAAACCTACCATTGACTGTGATTTGACACGTGACCGGCGGTTTTCACCTATAATCATACTTGTCGATTCAGTAGTATGGAGAGAATTACAAAGTTTTTAAAGCGTGATACATTATCAATATCAGAGAGTAACAGTGGTCATTTTGCAGAGTTCAGTTTTATACACAAAAACTGCAAAAAAGGAAACTATATATTATCAACAAGCTCCAAAGTGGGCGACTAATTAAAATGAACAGACTATAACACCGTAATCAGTGGAAGTGACATCATCAACGGAAATGATGTGACACAAGAATAGGATCAGGATCGAAAGTGACATCATCATTGGAAGTGAAGAAATTACCGGAAATGGCCTCATCACCACAAGTGTCATAATCACCGGAAGTGCCGACATTACTAGAAGTGATGAAACACAATACCATGAGCAGGTTCAGGATCAGGGTGAAGAGGGAGGTACAAAGGACAGGGGGAGGGGGGGGGGGTGGAGAAGGAGAAGCTGTGAATTCGGTTGGTAATAATGACCAAGGTACCGAGACTATCAGACTCGTGTATACGATCGCCATGTTGATCATCTGATTATTTGCAAAGCGTAGTGGACTGTAGTTGATCACGTGTCAGTTTAACAAAATTATACATAAACAGAACTTAATGACTCATGCACTGATCGTTCTATACCAGCAGTCATATCAGCGCGGTCATATACTACACAACCATATGGAATAGGCCAAGCAATATGGAGAAAATAATGCAACACATGGTAGAGTATACTTTTTATTTTATTGGTCAACTAGATATAGGCTACAACATTTCAACACATCATTGTACATGAAAACACAGTTAAAAATAATTTCTGCTTGAATGAGTGAAATTTTCTGAAACGAGAAATCACAGTTTTGTCCTCTATAGAAGAAGAAATTCAAGCACCTGACAAAGAAGTCTTTTAACATAACAAGGAATAGTTTTGAGAACTCTTTGGCTGTTCTTAGCAATTTTAAACTCTGTTTGTTTTTTGTAAATTTGCAGAAATGTTCATTTTTCTTATTCAAGAAAAGTCTTAAATAAGTAAAAACTGGGTCCCGCACAAGAAATTATTTCTTATGAAATTAAGAAAATGTAAGAATATTTAAGAAAATGTAAGAAATAATTTCTTGTGAGGGATCCACTTTTTACATATTTAAGACTTTTCTTAAATAAGAAAAATACACATTTCTGCATATTTATAAAAAACAAACAGTTTAAAATTGATAAGAACAGCCAAAGAGTTCCCAAAACTATTCCTTGTTATGTTAAAAGACTTCTTTGTCAGGTGCTTGAATTTCTTCTGCTATAGAGGACAAGACTGTGATTTCTCGTTTAAGAAAATTTCACTCATTCAAGCAAAAATTCAAACAGTGAAACTCTTTGAATATTCACATATTCACTATTAATTATTCTTAACATTTCCTTTTCTTTCATATATCTTAATCATCACTATCTGACACATAGTCTCCCGTTACCAATTTCCTGAAAAATTCCTTCCTCTGTTCATTACTCTTTTTTTTTTTCGTTTTTTTTTTGGCGTCTCCGTAGTCAACAATGGTTTCAAAATTTCGTTATGGACATAATCTCTCTAGGATAAATGCTTTCTTTATTATCACTCTCATCACCTGACAAGCATTTCCTTTTACGTCGTTCCATTCCACTCATATTCGCGATCTTAATCCGACCTTTTTAGAACAAATCATATTCACTCCGTTTGGACCAAGGTGGTATGAACCTCGTGTATAACCTGACTCCAGTCTCTACTTCCTGTACAGCCTATTCAATCTCCTTCAGCTTACGTCTTGTTGGTGTCGCACATCCTGGTACATTTGCCTTTGATTTTCCTGAGTGTTTCCTTTGAGATCGATAGATATATATCCATAAGGTGAAAAGATAGCGTCTTTATTCATTTTTATAAAGTAGGCGGGTTTATTGGGATAAATAGGACGACATTAACGAAATTTGTTGTTGGCTATGGGGTTATTAAACAGAACAGTTTTCTGGGCAACTTAAACCAAAATCAGTTGAAGGTTTATTCTGATTGAATAAGTTTTGCTCTAGCAACATATATGTTGTCATGGTGCGATCCATTGGTAAACAAATGTGAAATTCTCATGTCCTGTTAACTTCTGCCATAAGAACATTCACTATTATATGATTTCTAAGTTCATGGCTAAATCCTTTCCGAATTTTGTAAAGGATACTCTCGGAACCATACACTCGAATACAGACATCGAATTGCATTGACAGTAGATATTTCTTTGCAGAATGGGTTCTACATATCTACATCCTGTGCATTGCAATGATGTATCTGTCTACTTAGTTTTCACTGTCTTCGCAAATGGATGGTATAACAGTTTCTCAGTATCTGGTATACATGTCTTTTCACCTTATCCGAATTCAGATATATTTTCAAATATCTTCTCAGATTAGACAGTTTAGACATTGATTTGAACATGGTCATTGTGTCTTCTTATATTTATTTTCTGAGATTGAGGATTAATGACTATTCTTCCACTTTATATTTAAAACACTATTAAGTCAAATCATTCCGGATCATACCGAATCTCGGTGTATTATTTTTAGTTCATATTCATTCGGGATAGATCAAAGCCATCCAGATAGGATAGGAATGCTCTGGAGTGACCCGGGAGGTTGCAGAATAATGCAGAATAAACACAAATTGTGTATCACAGCTACACAGTGATTGTAGATGTTCAAGTTTGTTACAGCGATGTGTACCTGGGTACACTTTTTGTGTACTTTTGGTACACAACTGTTTTTAGAGAGTAGAAAACACATACAAGAAGACACACCAGCCATAATGATCACATACATGAGATACTGGGACAAGCATCATTTGGGTTAGAACATAGTATTTCAAAATGAATAGAAACTGGATCTGAATTCGATTTAGATGAAAAAACATATATACAAGATGCTGAGAAATGCATTATACCGTCCATTTGCGATGAAAGTGACTGGCGCTACTGGAATCGGAATAACTAAATAGATAGATGTATTATTATGAATTGGAGCGATATGCAAGTGCTGGGAACTCGACTACTTGATAAAAATGTGTGAAGACTAAACACCAACCATATTCCTCCACAGGAAAGCTTCCCTCGGCTCCTCACATTCAAAACCGAGAATACGTTGGATTCTCGGGCGTAGCATTGGTATCTCAGCCGCGCTTGTATTGCAGATGTTCATGTGGTGACTGTGAAGTATCCACACGGCCACTAGCACAGGCTTAAGCAGAATTAGATAAGCTAGTTCGGAAGCTGTGATGACAGATCAGCTCAAACAAATAACTCATCTGATGTTAATGGATGAGTATCGAGTATGTCTGATGGAATAAACGCCCCAACATGGGGTAAGCCTGGTAAATCCAAGAATAACCTCTAACGCCCAAGGCCTGGAAAGATATAGAGCCCATTTCAAAGAGAAATATCTCATTTAATGGCAAATGGCGGTCCGTATTCTGAAGGAATGGTTCCGAGCGAAGCCGGTATATAATTAGTGAAGGGTATGTCCGTATATCCATAAATTTATGGGTTTATAGATGCTTTGATCCCAGTGTAAGCAGTCTGATAACAGTGGATGACACAGGTTAAACATGACATGAACACTACGAACTTGTTTACCGAAGGACCGCACCATGACAACGTATCTTTTGTTTAGTATACATATAGCTGTTTAGAAATTGTTCACCCAGATGTCGATTTGAATTGGCAATATGTCGTTCTAACCCATAGACAAACAAAAAATTACATTCTTACATCGTCGTATTTATCCGAGAAAACTCGACTACTTTATAAAAATGTGTGGAGACGCGACATTTATTTATCGAATTCAAACTGAATATTCAGGAACATCAAAGGCTGAAGACAAATGTACTTCGAGCTATTACACCAACAAGAGTTAGCTGAAGGAGATTGAAAAGGCTGGACAACTAATAGATGCTGGAGTGGGGTATATTCGAGATTTACCCGCCTTGGTTCGAAATGATTGAAAATGATATGTTCCAACAGTGTCGAGATCAGATGAAGAACATCACAGATAAAGAATGGAACGACGTAAAAGAAACTACTCTTCAAATGATGAGAATGATTATGAAGAAAACATATATCCTAGAGATATAGACCAACCTACACAATGTGTCGAAAGAAATCGGTAGTCCTATAAAGGATGAATAAAGTGGTGTCATTGAAGAAAGAAAGCAGTATTATTTCAATCAATTACAAGCGTCTGGGCCGTCATTCATAATTCAACCGTCGTCCATTAGAGAATATCCGCGTCCATAATCCAAAGACCTATTCCATATTCCATATTCCTACGAAGTAGGCTACAGATCGCAAATTGTCCGGTAATGGGTGAGTGAGTCAGTCCATCCGAATCCTTTCGTCGGCAAAATAAGGAGAACCGTTGACATTAGAACCTTGATTTTTGGCATGAACGTGCATTAGGGCATTGTTACCAGCAAGTTCTGAGCTGACCGAATTCTGATGAAAATTTGATTTATAATTATTTTTTTTATATTATTTATTGATGGCTCAGCGAGTGCACCGTCATGCCCATCGGGAACCCTTGGCTGTATGTTTCACTGTGACTTTTGAAGGTTCCCTGATACGGCATATCATGACACACCGGTTCTGGTAAAATCAGCGAAGTTAAGCGACTTTGAGCCCGGTCAAGACTTTGTGTAAACGGGGCCCATTTAACCAATGGATAAATGAGTGAATTCAGTCTAATAGACGAAGGTCCCAAGCTGAAAGCGCAAGCTGATGCAATAAGCATAGTAATGAAAACGTACATTTACCTTCTGTCATAGGTCTGTTAAACATGGCAGTGTGACTAACGTCACAGGACCTACGAAGTACAGTAGGCATTAGGACTCGAACGCGAACTGAACTCTTGGAAATCCCCACACCCAGTTGAAATCCTGCATATATTAAGATGGGCACTGCCCAAGTCAGAATCGCCAGTGATTTTCATCAAAAATCACCAGAAATTTTCATCAAAAGTAGGTCAGCTCCGAACTTGTTGGTAACAGTCTCCTAATGCGCCTTCATTCCAAAATAAATAACACTCGCCGATTTAATTTTACAATTTTCTAATTAAAGGAAACAGATTGAATAATATAGGTTCAGTAGATTTCAAGCTTTACGTGTGAAAATACATTTACATCTCTTTAATGGTTTTCAGTGCCCTTATACAGGATCAAAACAACTTTTTGAATCACATTATTTTCCCAACAATACGACAATTTTTTATATATATCACTATAGTAGAAAGGTAGCATTTATGTAGTTTACGGTAATTCAACTCACGACCAACACCTTCTATGCACAAGATAATAATGATTCTATGTCGTTCTCCTGAGTATAACCGGTACAAAGACGAATAAATAGCATCTCTACATCACGTTGTTATCTAGATATATGAGACAACACATTTTGGGCATCGGCAATCTGATGAATGTACTATTCCGGTTTTCTTGTTTCACATTATATTATATGGCGGTTGATCGGTGATTTTCTTCATTGATAAACGTTAAACCACCTAGCTTTAACTAATTCTGCTAGGCTGTCTTCATTCAGACTGTACAGCCTACACAGTCCACAGAAAATACACCGCACATTCTTGTACTCCCAGCCTGATCACATTTGATGGCAAGTTTAGCGGGCAGTTTAATGTCTAAGCTAGGAAATGTTCCAGGATAGTTGACAGGACACCGACCACTGTAATTTGATGTGACAAGCAGCAGAGTAGAAACCAGCCTTATCTCAGTGGGCTTGGATATAAATCACTGTTAAAAACCACAAGGCTCGATAGAGCCTCTCTCTGTGTTTGTTCCAAGGACAAGCCTTAATGACTTTTAAATCCACTGATAAGGCTTCATGGTCATAAAAGGAACATGATACTGTTAAAGGCCACATGGATGGTATGTATCTATTACAATATACTGAAGTGTTAATTATAAATCTAATTTTAATCAGAATTATTTCAGATCAGAACTTGCTGGAAACAATGCCCTAATGCACGTTCATGCCAAAAATCAAGGTTCTAATGTCAACGGTTCTCCTTATTTTGCCGACGAAAGGATTCAGATGGACTGACTCACTCACTCATTACCGGACAATTTGCGATCTGTAGCCTACTTCGTAGGAATTTACCACTGTGCTATCCGACATCCGAAGTAGGGTGGGCATTAGGACTCCGACGCGCACCGAACTCCTGGTCATAGCCAATCTAAGTGTAAACGTTTTGGTGGGCTATATTATCATGTATGAAATAGGAACTGCTAATTTTCCATCATTTGTTAGTGCATTTATCTACACTGCTATCACCAACTTGCCAGCCTCAATACACACAATTCAGTATATTGTTATAGATGTAAACTGTAGCCTTTAACTTGTATCCTATTTCACATCCAAACATTTCATCACACACCACATCAGGCTTCAAATTCAGGTCAAATTTCCCACTGGTTGTGAAATATCCTACATCAGCCAATTAAGTCAGCCTGGTGCAATAACCCAGCAGGAGAAAGAAAGATGTGGTATCATCCTTCAGATTAGTCTGTGTGAGCAACAATGATAAAAGTTTACTGGGGGTGAAACAAAGCCATGACGGCATGTTTAAAGGGTCTTAATTTATTTTCTTTGGGTAGAATTTAACTAGATAAAGTAACTTTGATCATAATGTGAAAATATGAGAACATACTTTGAGTTTTTTTTGTACCTCTTGAATATTGACTATATATCACACTGGGATATAATTTAAACAAAAAATTACACGTGTAAACAAAATATGTCTAAATTGTTCTTGTCATTTCAAATCTTGATCCACTTTGATTCCTTGATTAGGGGATACAGAATCACTGCCATGGAGTGTGTTGGTGTGTCACAGCAATGCAATTCCGATTCACACAACGAAGCTGAGGTGGTTTAATGTTTATCAATGAAGAAAATCACCGATCAACCGTCATAGAATATAATGTGAAACAAGAATACCGGAATAGTACATTCATCAGATTGCCGATACCCAAAATGTGTTGTCTCATATATCTAGATAACAACGTGATGTAGAGCCGCTATTTATTCGTCTTTGTACTGGTTATGCTCAGGAGAATGACATAGAATCATTATTATCTTGTGCTGAGAAGGTGTTGGTCTTGAGTTGAATTACCGTAAACTACATAAATGCTACCTTTCTACTATGGTACTATATATAAAAATTTGTTGTATTGTTGGGAAAATAATGCGATTCAAAAAGTTGTTTTGATCCTGGACAAGGGCACTACACACCTTTAAAGAGATGTAAATGTATTTTCACACGTAAAGCTTGAAATCTACTGAACTTTTTATTATTCAATCTGTTTCCTTTAGTTAAAAAATTGTAAAATTAAATCGGCGAGCGGTATTTATTTTTGGAATGAAGGCGCATTAGGAGACTGTTACCAGCAAATTCTAAGCTGACCTACTTTTGATGAAAATTTCTGGTGATTTTTGATGAAAATCACTGGCGATTCTGACTTGAGCGGTGCCCATCTTAATATAGGCAGGATTTCAACTGGGGGTGGGGATTTCCAAGAGTTCAATTCGCGTTCGAGTCCTAATGCCTACTCTACTTCGTAGGTCCTGTGACGTTAGTCACACTGCTCATGTAACAGTATTAGCACCAAATTCAAAAAGACAATCATAGTATACATAAACATAGGCTTGTTTCCTGCAAGAGAGAAGCGGTCAACCGTTTTCAATGATGCCGGCAAGACATCATGATGTTCCAAAAATATCAAATCCGTATCGCTGATCAGTATTCTTAATCCAAAATATTCGTTGTAAAGTCGTCATCTAAAGAATGATGTATCTCAGTCACGCTTTGATTGTGACTGTTCATATGAACACCATGGGGATCTTGAAGTACATGGGTTCATACGGCCCCTAGCCCCGGGTTAAGCGGAATTAGACACAAGTCTGAATCGAAGATGAATCGGATGATATGGCAAAACGAGACTACATTTCAGCGACGAAAAGTAAAGTGCGTCAAAAATTTTGCAACCATATGATTCATTGTCACGCTATGATAGATGATTATATCCATAACGATATTTTAACAACAATCTGTCAACTCCAAAAACGGAAACAATATTGATTACGTGGAAACGGGTTATTAGACAGAGAAAGGACTTGTACAAGAAATTGGTAACTGGAGAATATGAATAAAGGAATCATTCACCCTAAAAAGATAGTACAACCTACTAATACTCGGAAGCATGCCAAATGTAATGTATGGAGAAAGATGTTCGGTGGTCCTATAAAGGATGAGTACAGCGATGACATTGAACTAAGCAGTACTATTTGAAGCAAGACTATGGCGAAGATGAAAATTGGGCGATATGGTCAAGCAAGACTACATTCCAGCGATGGGAAAGAGACTATACGTCAAAAGATTTACAATCATATGGTTTAATGTCATGATATGATAGATGATTATATCCATCACGAAATTTGAAAACAACACATCAACTCAAAAACGAAAACAATATTAAATGCCGAGAAGCTATGAAACGGGTTACTGGACAGAGAAAGGACTTAAAATTGGTAACTAGAGAATAAGTATCAGATAGTAATTATTCAGATATATAACTGAAATAAATATAATGTTTCAAATTAATAAAGAAAACTGTGAATATTCAAAAGAACTTTATATGTATATATTATGTATAAGAATGTATACAAATAGTCATATGATCGAACATGGCGCTCGTTTACATGATTCTGTGCACTTGATTTTCTCCCTCCCTGAACGTACAGCTTCTCCTTTGTTCCGCCCTCTCCGTGCTGACACTGAAACTGATTCTGCTCATGTTCTTATGTTAAATCACCTCCGGTGATGACGCCGCTTCCGGTGATGACGTCAATTTCAATTCTGATCCCGAACCTGCTCATGCTCTTCTGTTATATCACTTCCCTTCATGACATCGATTCCGGTGATCACATCACTTCCAGTAACGTCACTTCTGGTAATGACATCAGTTGCGGTGATGGCGTCACTTCCGATCCTGATACTGATCCTGAGCCTGTGGCCCAAACGCCCTATCGTTACACTACTAATAGCAAGGTCATCACTGGATGATATTCATTTCAGTGAAGTCACTTATCCCTCCGTTATCTCGTATCTCAGGTGCAATAAGGGTTCGGACAATAAATAGGGTACATAATAGTGAGTGTGAATAATGAGTACTCAGTGCTCTGGTTGACATGATAACATATTAACCACGATGATAAATGTTGTTCTGTCTACACCCTAGTGTTGTGTTCCACGTAAAACTGACAATGATAAACGTTCTACTCGTATTCCGAACTAGCAAAGGTCACCTGTCGAACTAAACTCAACATTACGGGATAAAATATGGTTATATCACCTGATGAACTGAAAGCAAAATATAATGAGGGCTCAGTGATAAATCAAACTACATATATATTACAATGTACTTCCTTCTGAGATATTAGTAGTCTTGTATGCCTCGCACAAATACCATTCCCAGAAAAGCTCCTGACAAAGGACTACAAATACAACAAGTACATTGCACAACTCCATTTCCATATCCTTCTCGTTGAATATTTGTGTCAGATAGCGTGGCTTCATTGTTGGTGAACAAATTGCCAAGATGCATTATGTAAACCCTGTGCGTATTTGAATATAAATGATAGCTGGAAACTCCTTTGGGCCTTTGCCAATTTTTTTCAATTTCGGTACACAAAAATTAATTTTGGTAGGGGAAGATTTTTTAAATTCTAATTCAGTAACATTTAGGAGCTAGCAAAGCTTTTTTGACGTTACTTCAAAAATACAGTTTTGCGTAGAAACTATTTCACATTAACCAGTCTTGCCTTGTTTCGACCGATCTTTGTCCGAACAGTTTGAGGTTTTTCAGCTCAAAAACTGTTCAGTATGCTAGAGAACGGTTATTACAGGTGAAATAATATACTCTCCTGTCATTGGTAGCAGAAAAACACAGAACATTT
This sequence comes from Hanleya hanleyi, assembly GCA_036873755.1. Taxonomy (NCBI): domain Eukaryota; kingdom Metazoa; phylum Mollusca; class Polyplacophora; order Lepidopleurida; family Hanleyidae; genus Hanleya; species Hanleya hanleyi. The sequence goes on from JAVTVY010038708.1 coordinate 65,546, forward strand.
CGCGAAAAAGAGAAACAGTCGCGAATTTCTGATGACCCCCCATGGACGCAATTTTAAATTTACCTAATTAACCGATCACATAGCTCTATTTTTCATGGCGAAATTATGAAGATAATTCTGCCTGTAACTAGTCCAGTATATCAAGCCATGATGTTGATCTTGTAAGAGATTTGATTCATGGGAGAATCAATCAATTGGCTACCATATATGCCCATCTTTTATATGGCTTTTATCAAACGAGTGTGATAAAAATCAGATAAATGATCATGAGTACGATCATTTATTTCTCACATCATAATATCTTAGCTTAAAAACGAAATAATTAGCAAAACCTGTAGGCCTAATGGTGCGATACAGCTTTTGAATCGGATTGCTTTTGGTCGCTGTGTAACCCAGAAACTCTGGCTGTGATAGGTGAAAAAAGGTAAGGGGGCGTGGCATTCCTATCACAAGTCCGATTCAGCAACAACAACATAAAAAAATAGACTCCTTAGCCGATGTTTTCGGGCTAGTCGCTGTGATGTTTATTCAATAGTCAAGAATATATCTCCGACCAAAAAACTCGGGAAATCTAAAGGGACATGTTGTCACAATTGACCACGAGGGTATAAAATATGTCATTTCTGAATACATTTAATTATAGGGCCTACGTATATCGTACTACTATTACTCCTCAAAGCAGGAATCTCTACCTTCAGATTGGCAATTCGTAGGCTTACACCAAAAGGTAATCACGTCGACTGAGAGGTCATTATACTAGCCTCTATAAAAGGTTCAAACGTTCCAGTTACACATTTTCTTACAGCATGTTTGAAGGAAACAAATAACTGACTCTTGCTCCCTACAGATTTAATAAAATATTCCATCAAATATTGAATCTTGAACTATACAACGGTACAACGGTACTGGGATATGTCGTCAAGGAGATTGCAACTGATACACCAACCATTTCCCTGCTCAACCTGGACAGAGATGTCATGTTATTTGATCGATATTTCAACATTGAGTCATATTCAATGACCTATTTTGTTGATGTAAAATATTTCCAATATTCGACCTGATATTTCACGTATTACATTAGATCTGATGAATAACATGTTTAGATACTGAACCGTATATAGCCCATCGATTCTACAGGACACACCAAGATAGATTGACTATGTGAGATATAGGACAGTAGTAGCGTTAGGCTAAATTGAGTCAGTTTTCACCCGGATGTAGTGACGTCACGAGGAGGGTTTGAGGAGGAACCAGTAGCGCCATCTGTACACTCTGGACGCAAGGGAGACAACTCGATCTGCCAGAGTTTGGCCGCCATCTTGAATTTTTGAGGAGGTGTGCGCTTGGCGGCCATCTTCAATTTTGTGGAAAAGGGGATGTATTCATCCGCGGTGATGCGGTCCTGGCGGTGATGCGGTCGCGGCAAAAAGCTTCCGCGGAGAAAAAGTAGTCCCCAGACTGGAAATACGCTGCATGGTCCGATGGGGTCGAGTGAGGTATCAAAGTGAAGCCTATGTGAGGGGGCATCTGAGGGGCTGGGTGTGGGGTTGAAATATCGGCATTCTGCGCATGCGCGGTGGCCCAAGGGTATGAAAATAGACGTTTTGGGATCGAGCGGGGTTTCTAATGGGCCGATGGAGTTGTATGAGGTATCCATGTGAAGCCTAGGTGAAGGGGCATCCAGTCATGGGTGGGTGCATGTAAAATTTTTCCTGAAAAAAAAACGGAACACGGACTTTACCCCTAAAATAGGGGAAAACCCCTATCACCTCTAGCCAAAAGGACTAATATTGGTCCCCGGGCTTATTGGGACCTGCCTATCAAGTCAATGGGGTGATGTGAATAACAACAAGTTCAGCAATGTTCATACAGTTTATTATCCCCAATGTTACATCATACCCAGGCTGGGGAGCCGCCCTGGGTATGTTTAGTATGTTCACAGCAAAACAAATTGAAATATCAAACACCATGTTTTATTATTTAACGCACCGTCACATTAGGTACTAGTGTTTACTGAGCTCAAGTCAATGATCAGCATGTAGACATAGAGAGTATGTACGACATGTTATGGTATTCATCAGTGCACGAGTGACGCATTCAACCGATGGCAGTGGTGGATCACCTTGGTAAGGAAAAACGTAACATTGGTTACCCTCTTCACTGTCCACTTGGTGTTGGGTCGTTGTTGTTGGGCCCATCCCAAGACATCCAATTGTTCCACTTGGTCCAGCATCATCTCTAGTGACCTCCGGTCAATGATGGTAAACGGTTGGTCGTACACTGGGTGGATGGCACTGGAATAGAAATAGCGCAATTCACCCGTCATCTTATGGCATAAGATGTACCCAAATGCTACATTTAATGTGAAGGCCGTAGGTTGGTCATTGAAGATGGTTTCCACGTAGCTGCGTAGACGGGTGGGCTTGGTCAGTGGGAAATTGTAGATATCTTGAATAGGGCGATGACGGTGGAAACAGTGCCGTGTCATGGTCCAATGGCGCCGAGAGATGTCACTCTCTGGATGATATTCGGGTAAGAGATCGCTAGGAACATTTATGGGCTCGTCCAGAAAATGTTCGATGTATGGCGTATGACTCGAAACCGTAACGGTGGGGTCCGGTTGGAAATCCAGGCTCTTCCCAACTGTGGGTATAGGCGGGCTCTCCGTCATCGCATCACCAGTGGCGTTCGTCTCCCCGGGCTTATCTTCACTGGGTCTGACCTTCCGCGGCTCCTCTTCAGTAGGAAGTTGTCGCCAAAACCGTGGAGACGGGACATGAATCAAACGCTGATGCCGTCTTAACTGACTGCGTCGTTTGAAGAGTTGACCACAATCCTTACATTGTTCCGTCGCGCCCTCGTGGAATGAGCGTTCGTGGCACAGTAAATCATCCTCCCGATTAAATGACCGTGCGCAGGTTATACAAGTATACCGTGCATCGTTGTGGGTGGAGGCCTCGTGGCGTCGTAAATTATCTAGACGAGTAAACTGCTTCTGCCAAGTTGTGCAAGTGAACATCTTGGTGTTTGACAGAGTGTCTGATGAAACGGCAAGGCCGCTTCCCTTTTATAGCACGCTAGCTGGTGATCTATTTTTAGCACACTCTACCCCAAGTCGAGGGCCGAGCCGTGACATCTTCGGTCACCTCCGTGATACCCGAATAGACACGAAGGTGAACGACATTGTGGAAAAACCCCACAGACAGGTTAGTACATGCATTCCTATGATGTTCACAGGTTACGCCCATTCACGAAGGGCCGTCACAGGGCGTAGTAGAAAAAAGAGCATTTCTAACCTTATTGACCTTATGGCGCAAGCGAGTATAGCAAGTGCCACGCACGGTGTATAAAACCCTACCCAACAGGTACACTATAAAGCCACCTCTCTAACCGTTCGCTTTTCATTCCCCACCATGGCAGCGAGCGGAACAGAGCTTGCGTTATTCCAACTGACGTCCGACGTCACCCTGATCGTCTATGACGATCACCTGGAGCTGGTCCAAGACGCACCGCAGAAGGTGAAGATTTTGTTATCGCTATCAGGCTGGACTCTATTGACACGATTGTTAAAGGGAAAAGACCCCGAAAGGGATTTCATGCACGTGGAAGTCGGTGTGCACATACGCACTGCTGGAGAGGATTCCCTTTTTCCCCGGTTGGAACAGAGTGGAGGTACCTATATCACACTCTGTCCACCCTTATGGATGGCACTGAAAGATGTACTCCCCGAGGTGGATGACTTACTACACCCCGAGGTGAAAGAAGGGACTGTGGCTACCCGGAGGCTTACACCTGGCTGCACCCTATTGTTGTACCCCAAACGAGTGGACCTCATCGATAGCGGACTTACGTGTTGGTGTACGACTGAACCCAAATCGCACGTCTCTTTGTCACCGGAAGGATGGACTACCTTGAAACGGGTGTTGTTGGGTGACCTGCACGGTGATAGCATTCACCTGTGTGACGACGTCTACATTTTCTGCGGTCCCTTTTCCGCTCGACTCCTCTGTCTGAACGACGGTGGTTTTACCCTGGACCCCAATCTATGGACGGCTTTGAAACAAGTAGTCCCCATTGTCGATAAGGTACTATCTCTATAGGAGCCACATACCCCATCAGAATAGTACGTATCACGGACTACACCCGTAGAGCTACATCTAGGCGCCAATGTGCGACCTGGTCTATAAAACACGTCTCTCTGGATCACACACCTTCATTTCTACGGTTGCAGAGCCATGGCGGAGATCCAGCCCTATGCGACTCGCATTTTACACCGTGCCACCGTGGTTAATTCACTCACGGGTTACCGAGCAGTGGTCCGGTCCATGTTTGCAGATGGCGACGACAACGAGGGGCAACGCCAGATCCTCAATGAGTTCACAGAAGCGGTCCTCGACAGAGTGCACTCGATGGAGAGGTGTGCCATCACTCACCACTACTGGACTATGACAGCCATCCTTGATGCTCGGGCTATGGACCACGAGCGCTCACGCCGGAACCAGCGACGGCTGGTTGACCTCACAATAGTCTGTGCCCTATTGACCCTGGCGCTGTGGTATTGACAGTGGGACCTGACTATAAATACGAGGGTCAGACAGAGTGTGTGTAATTCACCGTTCGACATTGGAGCAAGCATGTCACCCGTCCTACGAGCCATCCTTCCCCTTACACCCCGGGTGGGGTTATACGTCTATGAAGATAAAGTCACCCTCGTGGAAGACCGTGGAGATGTTTGCTGGTCGCCCGCTGAGACCGTATCGATACGGTTACGCTACACCGTGACGGCTGGACCAAATTTAAACGGGTGTTGAGCGGCGAGCTCGATGGACACCTCATCCACATAGACAATGCCATCTACGTATACCGTGGACCCTTCTTCCCACGCCTGGGCCGCTACCAAGACCCTACGCGGATCTGTGGATAGCCTTCGAGAAAGTGGTGCCTATCGTGGACCAGCTGTTTACACCGGACGAGCGGTCATCAGACGAGTTGGAGTGGGCTCGTGCCCTGAGAGAAGCAGCGGCAGAACCCAATGAACAACTGTCTAGCCATGAACCCGACGACGATGCCATTGATTACCCGGCTAGACTCAGTCACCCCAGTGACATGACCACCTGATCCTTTGATCTCACGGGGTTCTCCCTATAAATACGAGAGACAGTCAAATCTGGTACCATTCACGTCCTGACCATGACGGAGCATATAATACTGGCGTATCTCAGCTTGACCCCCGAGGTTTTCCTGCACGTTTATGCGGATAAGGTCGATATCATGGAGGAGGTGGGAGACATCTATGATGCGGACCCTACACAACCGTGCCCGGCCCACATTCGTCTGTCCCGGGAGGCCTGGACCAAATTCAAACGGGTGTTGTCTGGTGAACTGGACGGCGACCTCATCCACTTGTGTCACGATGTGTACATCCGACGCGGCCCTTTCTTTGCTCAATTGGCTCGGCTAGATGGAGGTACAGTGCATTTTACCCTTCACCCTGATCTATGGTCTGCATTGGAAGATGCCGTGGTAGACGTAGATCAAGTGCTTATCAAGTGGTCATCAGACGAGTTGGACTGGTCATTTACCATGGACACTGTGGAAGCCAACGAAGAAAATCAGAAAGAAACTCCGGCCCAAGATATACCCGTTATAAATAAACGATAGAGCCAGGGTCCATCATCATTTGTCACCATGAAGCGCTGGGAGAAGGTGTTGGATAAATTATACTACAGTACCGACAGTACGGCGGCCTATAGTGCATTGTCGGCTCTCTATCGAGCGGCCAAACCCCAGAGGATACAACGTGCCCAAGTCCGAGATTGGTTAAGAAAATAAGACACCTATACCTTACATCGATCTGTCCGTCGCCATTTTCTACGGAACCGGGTCATCGTGGGAGGAATAGATGCCCAGTGGCAAGCGGATTTGGTCGATATGAGCGCCTTTGCCAAACACAACGAGGGGAATCGGTATATCTTGGCGTGCATCGATATCCTGTCGAAGTATGCGTGGGTGGTACCCATCCGGACGAAAACGGGGGCGAATCTCCTAGCGGCGTTCAAGGACATCTTCAAGACCGGGCGCAAACCCATGTATTTGCAAACCGACGAAGGCACGGAATTCCTCAACAGACCGTTCCAACAGTTTCTGAAAGCCCAGAAGGTGTTTTCTTCCATACGTACAACGAGACCAAGGCTTCCGTGGTGGAAAGGTTCAACAGGACATTCAAAGGCCGCATGTATAAATATTTCACCTATAAGAATACAAGGCGGTAAATCGATGTTCTCCCGAAACTTGTGAGGGGTTACAATCGAGCCTATCATCGGAGTATAGAGAGAGCGCCCATTACCGTGACCCAACGCAATGAAGCCCAAGTCCGGCGTGTCTTGTACCCCAGGCCATCGCAGCGAACGACGAAGGCGGTGTACAAGGTCGAGGACCCTGTACGGATCAGTAAAGTCAAGGGCAAGTTCGAGAAAAGTTACTTGCCCAACTGGAGCGATGAGCACTTCCTGATTAAACGGCGCCTACCCCGACAGCGGCGAGTCTATGAACTGGAAGATCTTCAAGGGAACCGTTGCTAGGCACGTTTTACGAGATGGAATTACAGCCTGTCGTAAAAACACAGCAAGACTACTACACGGTGGAGCAGATTTTGAAAACGGAACGTCGACGTGGCAAACTGTTTGATTTCGTCAAATGGCAAGGCTGGCCCAGTTCCTTCAATTCCTGGGTCGCTGCCAACCAGGTGAAACGACTATAAAGCCAGACACCACTGCCGTCATCCTTCGTTCCACGTCCGACCACAGTGCTATGGACAAACAGCAGCTGCCTCTGAACACAGCGTCTCCCAAAACGCGCAAAGCACAAGTGGGCTTTGGGGTGCTATTGCTAACTCTGCTGAGTGTGTTGTACGGAGGTGTGTTTTACGACGTAGCCTATGTCAGCACGTTACTTAACCAACTGAGAACACCAGCCACCAGTGAAACCGGTCTACAGAGAGCACCAGTCAACCCCGTATCGAGCCCAGTCACCACCACCACACCCCGTGTACAAGCCACAACGAGCTCCACACCAAGCTCAACATCTACACCAAGTACACCCACTACGTCTGAAAACCCACCGGATTTCATCCCTCACAGTGAACAGGCGACGACCGACGTTGTACCCACCCCCATCATCATCACTCGCAGTGTACAGACAACGACGACCGACGTTGTACCCACCACCACTCCAGTTCACTCGTACCAAATTTACAAGAGCGGGTTACCACGACAGCGGATACACCTCGAACCATGGACCCTCGGTGGCAGCATCCCTTCACGTGTCTCATCGCAGGACCGACGGGTTCCGCCAAAACGCACTTCGTTCGGAAGCTCCTTCAACACGCCGACAGCATGATCACCCCACCCATTGCCCGAATCGTGTGGTGTTATGGAGAATGGCAGGCAGCGTATGCAGCAATGCCCCACATCACGTTCGTGGAAGGCCTACCCAACCTGGCCGATTTGGAACCCGACACCTTGGTGGTTCTGGATGATCTCATGGCGGAGACGGATGCGCGGGTCACCCAACTCTTTACCAAAGGCAGCCACCATCGACGGCTCAGCATCATCTACATTGTGCAGAATCTGTTCAGTAAAAACAAAGAACATCGGAACATCAGCTTAAATGCCCACTACCTGGTGGTCTTCAAAAACCCGAGAGATACCACTCAACTGCTGCACCTGGCGAGACAGATATATCCCGGCCGCACACCGTTTGCGTTGGAAGCCTTTAAAGATGCCACAACCCCTCAGCACGGGTATATGCTCTTCGACCTCAAGCAAGCCACCCCCGACCACCTTCGACTACGGACCGGCATCTTTCCCGGAGAGACCCACCACGTGTACTTGCAAAAATAATGTAAACGCACCCACAGTGGCGCCCCCAGCTGGAGTGTGTGTGTTTGATGATGGAGATAATAAAAAGAATGAATACCACAGCAGGGTTGACTTTGTCTCTGAGGTAGATAAAAAGGGCAGAGTTGTGGGTTCTGGCATTAGTTGTACATGATGTCTGCGCGAGTACGGAAGCACGCTCCCACGCTCCGTGTATTGAAGACGGCCCCACCCGAATTGGTCCGAACCATTGTACGCGGTGCGGACACTGACCTTGTACGCTGTCTGTGCGAGATCGGGTACAACCTGTTAAAAGGCAACGTACCACTGACTCCGGCTCAGAAGACCAAGTTGGCCAAGCATAAGACAGGTCTCCGAACCCTAGTCCATAAGCGGGTCCCACAAACACAAAAGAAAAAAGTGTTACAGAAAGGCGGCTTTCTCGGGGCCATCTTAGCACCGTTGGCCGCTTCCGTGTTGGGTCCAGTATTGGGTGGACTCTTCGGCCGACAATGAACCACAAGACAAAAAATGGTCCTCGTCGAACCACGGTTCCTTCAAAACCTCAATCGCCCTACCCTGTCCCATATACGGTGAAGACCATAAACACCCTCGATGAAGAGATGCAACAGATCTTACAAAGACCGGGGTTAAGCGACAGTGAGAAAGTACAACGGTACAATGAGACGCTTCAACGGTACATGACGTTCATGGACCAATACAAAACCCTCTCTACCCCACCACCACCACCACCACCACCACGTGACACATCGCCGACCTCAGCACCCCTCCAACAGCCGCCATTACCAGGGGTAGCACCCACAGCCCCACAGTGGGTGGAAGACGAAGTGCTGAAGAGTGTACCTGCATCGTTCAAGAAACAAGCTGGCCTGGTATTACAACGGATGAAACAGAATCCTAACATGACTTGGAATGATAAAGGCGAACTCCTGGTACAGAATCAGGTGGTCCCCGGGACCCACATGACGGATTTAGTGAATGACCTGATGCGTAAACGCAGATCGCACACGGATCCTCGAGGATGGGAGGTCTTTGCTCAAGGCTTGAAAGACATGCATGTACCACAGGAATTGGTGGGGAACCCCCACCGCTGGGCCTTTATGCAGCGAACCCAGCAATCGCCGAGTCGTGCACCACGACAGATTCCACAACCTTGGGAATCCGAATGGGAACCGGAGTCACCCCCCAAAACTCCACCACCACAACGGGCACCTTCTTTTCAAACCTTTAAAAAACCACCCTTGATCAGGACACCCCACATCTCCAGAGCCGTGACACGTAGCAAGTCAACGCGACGAACACGACGCCGGACACAACCACCCAAGGCCTGGAACACCTATTAAAACCAACAGCAGCAGCAGGACAGCTCAGTCGCCATGTTTTACCTCACCCTACCCAGTAACAGTTCGCTGGATGTGTTTCCTGACAACACGTAGCCAAGTACGTGACCCAGTTACCGCAACCGTTGCATTTACCTGGACGATGGGAATGTGGCCTCGTGGATATCCAATACCCTTACTCGTGGTACAACGTGCGAGCCAATGAAGTGTGGTACGAGGTGACCTACGAAGGAAAAGACACCCGACTCACCCTCCCCGAAGGCCAATACGATACTCCCAAGGAGTTCATGGGTGGGCTGTCAAGACTGTTGCATTATAAGGCTCTACGGGAGGTCACGAATACTTCAAAACCCATCAAAGCCTATCCCTTCAAGAATCACGTGAACTTCGATTACAACGCACACAACGACAAGGCAGAGCTTATCGTCACCGCCAACGCGAGTGTCGTACTGAGTCCTATCCTACAGCAAATGCTGGGTTTCGATCTACGGACGTTCGCTGGTCCCACCGCCCACCAAGGCGAGATCCCGATGGATATGAAGTCGGGTATGTACGGACTCTACGTCTACTCGGACGTGGTGGACAACCACATCGTGGGCGATATCAACACACCTCTGTTACGGGTGGTGCCCATTAAAAAGTTGTATGGAGATCAAGTCACCCACAGTTTCACCCACATGCTCTACCTGCCCGTACGACAAACACACATCAACACGATCACGGTGGATATAAGAGATGACACGGGACGACCGGTGGCATTCGAACGCGGGAAAGTGGTGGTGACACTTCATTTTCGACAAGCACGTGCTCCCCACTTTGCATAATGAAGGTGCCTTACGAGTGCGATGCACGCAGCTATATGGACTATTATGCCCAACAGGCCGGGGGTGGCTTTCCGGTTTTTAGTGGTGCACGCATGCAACGTGGACATGGACTGGGGAACATACTCGGGAGCATCGTCAAAACGTTCCTGCCCTTGGTGACGCGTGGGGTGAAAGCAATCGGCAAACAAGCGGTACGCAGTGGACTGCAAGTGGCCGGTGATGTCTTGGGGGGTACGGCACCCAAAGAAGCCTTGAAACGGCGGGCCAAAGAAGCGGGAGGCGTCTTGGTGGCCAAAGCACAACGCACCGTAGGGAATAAAAGAGCTGCCCCACCGAGACCACGCACCAGTCGACGACCGACCCAGCGACGACGCACATCGAAGACCCAGGATATCTTTTCTTAAACATGTCCTTGATCCACGCCGAGTCCTGTCCCTCCACCAACAGTGAATTTGATTTGTGGACCGTGCCGCCCACACAGACCAGTGCCGAACAAGGATTATGGGTGGAGCATCTCCCGCTGTCCAGCATCAACGCAACAGGGCCCATCGAGTTCACCATCAGTAATGCGGATACGGCCTATGTGGATTTAGCCCATACATACTTGTATGTGAAAGCCAAGATCGTCAATGGAGATGGCACCAGAATCGCCGACCAAGCAACGGTGGGCCCGACGAATCTCTGGCTGCACTCGATGTTTCAACAGGTGGATATATTTCTCAGCGACAAACTCATCAGTGACTCGACCAACACGTACCCCTATCGAGCCTACATCGAGACGCTGTTGTCGCATGGGCGAGAGGCTAAAAAATCTCAACTGACAGCCGCTTTATTCTACCAGGACAAAGCCGAGCACATGGGCGCAGAGAACGACAATACGGGATATAGCAAACGGAAGGCTTTGACCGCGAACGGCGTCTCGGTGGATATGATCGGTCGACTGCACGCAGACATGTTCATGCAAGACCGATACCTCTTGAACAAGATCCCCATCAAAATCCGACTGATACGGGCGCCTCCGACCTTCGCCTTGATGGCCACTAACGTAGAGGCGCATGCAGCTGACTATAAGATTGTCATCGAAGACGCAGTCCTGTATGTCCGAAAAGTGAAACCGAATCCAGCCGTTCAATTGGGACACATGAAAGCCTTGGAAACAAAACCAGCCCAGTACCCTATCCGACGTGTACAAACCAAAGTGTTCTCTGTGTCTGCTGGAAATATGAGCGCCAACAAAGAAAACCTGTTCCTGGGGGAACTACCCAAGCGATTGATCCTGGCCTGTGTGGAAAATACCAGTTTCAGTGGAGCCTACCCAGAGAATCCCGTTTGACTTTAAACATTTCGGCATCAATTTTGTGGCCCTGCATGTGGATGGACAACAGGTCCCAGCCACGGCCTTAACACCGAACTTTGGGCGCGCGAATTTCATTCGAGCCTATCAGAGCCTGTTTACAGCCACCGGTCAAATCAACCAGGACGAAGGGAATTTCATCAGTCGGGAGGACTACGGGAACGGATACACGTTGTTCTGTTTCGATCTGACCCCCACCTTAGAGAACGACCATCAGCTGGCCCTGGCCAAGCAAGGCAATTTACGGTTGGAAATCCACTTTCAACGAGCCCTCCGGAGCACCGTCAATGTGATCTGCTACGCCGAGTTTGACAACATCATTCAAGTGGACAAGGCGCGCAACGTGCTGTGTGACTTCTCCACCTAACATGGATACAGACAGATAACCACCGTGCTGGAGAATGACCCAGAGACACGTATGATGTTTCAAGGGGTGTTCGCCCGAGATGTGTTCCCATTAGACCGTGTGTATCCTGCTGCTTACGTTCTCAACACGGATCCGATGGATCGGCCCGGTGAACATTGGGTGGCCGTGTACTTGACAGACCAGCAGGGCGAATACTTTGACCCGTACGGCCTGCCACCCCTCCATCCCGATTTAACAGACTTCATGGATCAGAGGCACAGAGACGTGGTGTTGGAGCAGTCAAACGTTGCACAGCCTGACCAGTAGCGTGTGCGGACAATATTGCTTGTTTTACCTGTACCATCGATGCCGGGGAAGACCCTTATCTACCATCGTACAGATGTTTGACGAGTACCCCAAGGCCGAGGACCGCGATGTACTCGTATATGACTGAGCCGCCCATCATTTCAATGTACAAGCCCCGTTCTGGGCTTGAATTCTTTCAATGTACACACGCCCGCTGTTCTGGGCTTAAGTTTACAAGCCCCCTGTTCTGGGCTTCAGTTCTTTCAATGTACCAGCCCCCTGTTCTGGGATTCAGTTCTTTCAATGTACAAGTCCCTTGTTCTGGGCTTCAGTTTTCACGTGGTTGTTCTCACGTTGTTGTTGTTCACTGAATAAAAAAAATGAGATCTCACCAAAAAACCCAGTCTTGTGTGTTTTATTCATAATGCATAAATGCCCAATGTGGAGATTCAGTCAAACTGAAATCAGTGGTGTAGGATGGGGCCAAAATGTAACCCATCAATGTTAGAATGCAAGAGCACTATAGTAAAATATAGAGCCAATGAAATCAGCCCACAGACCAAGTACGTGTTTTGGTCTAGGTTTGGAGCGGGCATTTCATTGAGGTGCGTGTAAAGGAAGACGGTGAGTGAAGACTCGTCCAACACGTATAGATTAAGTTTATTACTATAAGTTATATGAGCATAATGCATGAAAGTGGTTTTGAACACCGTATTAGCCAATCAGTGGCCTAGAATGGAGCCAAAGGTAACCCATCCATGTCCAGAAAACATTACCCGGATGTACAAGAACCCGGATGTAGGCGCGGACGTAGGCGACAAGTACCCGGATGTAGGCGTAGACGTGTACCTAGTACCCGTCCATTGGTTCTTTTATCGATCGCTCATTGGCTCTTTTTCTCGACCGCTGATTGGTCCAAATGGAACTGCCGATCCTTCCCAGGTTCATTTACAATCCCCTTTTTTGGGGTTCAAGCTCTGTATATATCGATGCCGCAACATTGTCCCTTCCGAACCTTGCCGAAAGGGAGACCTTTTGACTTGGATGTGACCTTTGACCTTTTGACCCGACATTCATCCGCGCACTGCCGGTGATGACGCGCGCGCGCTGCGGCCGGGCCGGGGCCGGGGCCGGGGCCGGGAAAACACCCCGGAGGTTGAACATTGGAACTCTTCTGGGTTTGGAGGTAGTTTTAGTGAAAACCGGAAGTGACGTCACACACACTTGCGCAGACCCACCAAACCACGTGAACGCCATTGTGGGGAAAAAACCCAGTACATGACAGACACAGACAAGTCTAGATATGTCCAAAGGTCACGCCCCATTCACCCCAACCGGAAGTGACGTCACAACCCACGTGACCTGCGCAGCAGAATGGAAACGACACCCTAGTCTAACTCCCTCACCTAGGCTTCACATGGATACCTCACTCGATCCCATCGGCCCATGAGGAGCCCACCTAGACCCCAAAAACGTCTATGTCCATACCCCTTTGTCCACTGCGTATGCGCAGAATGACGATATTTCAACCCCACATCCACGCCATCAGATGCTCCATTACATAGGCTTCACATGGATACCTCACACGACCCATTCGAACCGTGAATAACCCATCTCTAACCCAAACACACCCACACACACCCCCAAAAATGCCTGCTTTCTCTACTACGGCCAGGCTGCGCATGCGCAGACTATTGACAACGTACGAACCATGAGTGTAGTCAAGTGCTCCTGCATGAGAGCTTCAAAATAAGACCTCACTCGACCCCATCGGACCTTTAGTGGCCCACCTAGACTCCAATACGTCCACCCTGTATGGCCCTATACACCTATAGCCATGCAGTATAGGCCTATGGGCCTACCCAGGCCTCGGTGACTTTTTTCAAAAATTTCACCGTTTCGCTCCGGGACACTTCCTATCGTGTTCTAAATGACGAGACGTGAAAAACAAATCCAAACAACCCTACCGCAAATGTATAGAAGTAGGTTTCCCAGGGGGACAAACATTGGTCCTATACCCCCCAGTATGGGACTATATGGGGCTATATCGTACTTTTTCAAAAATTTCACCGATTCGTGCCGGGACACTTCCTATCATGTTCTAAATGACGAGACGTGAAAAACAAATCCAAACAACCCTACCGCAAATGTATAGAAGTAGGTTTCCCATTAGGTTCAACATTGGTCCTATACCCCCCAGTATGGGACTATATGGGGCTATATCGTACTTTTTCAAAAATTTCACCGATTCGCTCCGGGACACTTCCTATCATGTTCTAAATGACGAGACGTGAAAAACAAATCCAAACAACCCTACCGCAAATGTATAAAAGTAGGTTTCCCGGGATGGTCCTATACCCCCCATACTTCATATAGGCATTTTCCCGTAATTTAGAATAAAGTCCGTGTTCCGTATTTTTTCAGGAAAAATTTTACATACACCCACCCTGGAACTAGGGGGAGATAACTCTATTGATAGGCAAGCCCCGTTAAGCCCGGCGACCTATATAACCCCCATACCCCATATAGGCATTTTCCCGGATTTTTCGATAAAGTCCGTGTTCCGTTTTTTTTTCAGGAAAAATTTTACATGCACCCACCCAGCCCATCTGATGCCCCCTCACCTAGGCTTCACATGGATACCTCACTCAACTCCATCGGCCCATTAGAAACCCCGCTCGATCCCAAAACGTCTATTTTCATACCCTTGGGCCACCGCGCATGCGCAGAATGCCGATATTTCAACCCCAAACCCAGCCCATCAGATGCCGCCTCACATAGGCTTCACTTTGATACCTCACTCGATCCCATCGGACCATGCAGCGTATTTCCAGTCTAGGGACTACTTTTTCTCCGCGGAAGCTTTTTCCCGCGACCGCATCACCGCCAGGACCGCATCACCGCGGAGGAATACATCCCCTTTTCCACACAATTCAAGATGGCCGCCCACCCCGCCTCAAAAATTCAAGATGGCGGCCAAACTCTGGCAGATCGAGTTGTCTCCCTTGCGTCCAAAGTGTACAGATGGCGCCACTAGTTCCTCCTCAAACCCTCCTCATGACGTCACTACATCCGGGTGAAATTGGCCTTCAAATCCACTCTATATACTACTCCCGTGTTTATCGCATTGAGAGAAGACAGTATACCGTTGACGGATGCGCACTGTGACCGAGTCATTAGATAGCTGCGAAACCAGTTGTTTGCAACACTACGGAAACCATAGTAGTCGAGTTTGTGTGAGAGAATCTCAATATTAACTTATCAAAGATCTAGGAAGGTGAAGCTGCTGAACTCTTTCGATTCTTTGGCAGAAGCAAATTTGTAATCAAGAGGGAGAACTGCATGGAACGTAGAACGGTTGAAAATTAGATAGTGCATTACAAGACCACACAAATGGAAAATTTGGAACTGACGGAAATAAAATCAACTAAATGAGTCATTTTTTTAATCTGACTGAAATTGTCAATATTAAGCGAAGTGGGGTCGTATGGTTGCTTCATAGTTTCCACATGAACAGACACAAAAAAGCACGATGAGATATCAAGGCTACGTCTTAGAATCCTACGTATTCTAGTCTGAATGTGGGAGGCTGGCTGAAGGCTTTCCTGTGGAGTCATATGGTTGCTTTTTAGTTGCCAGACGTCAATTTTTCTCACCCCTTACATATCTCACCAATTTAAATGGAAGTCCAGCAAAAATCAGTTTCCATATGTGTAGTCCTGTAACACACTCTTTAATTTTCTTTCCTACTGTCAGTATATTCAGGATTGCTTTGCTTGTATTTCAAATGCTGGTATATTTTAGCTCCTGTTTGCTTGATTGGTCGCTTTCTTGCCACAGGACTGGTCTGATATGTTGTAGTTCGTTACTGGGGTTAACATGGTAGAGAATTAAAGGCCTGGCCGGCGTCGGGCCTCACAGACTTGTGCTCTGAATAAGAACTCGCATTCTACTATTATCTTCCCATTTGAGCCGTTTCTTCTATCTAACGGTCACCACTTTCCCTTAGATGACTTGATAGGACTATTACATCATTGCTCTTGAATATATGTATCTAATGCCGCTCAATCCGGTGCTAGGGGCCGTGTGGTTTTGACATTCAAGATGTCCACATGAACATCTACAATAAAAGCCTGACTGCGATACAACTCATCATTGGGATCATTTTTATACGCCCGCCAAAAGGCGGACGTATTATGTGATGGCGGTTTCCGTCCGTCTGTCCGTCTGTCCGTCCGCCCTGTCCGGTCTATATCTGGAACAGTTTTTTATTTACAGTTCCAATTTTTGGTGAGTGGATAGCCCATATGGAGACGATGTGTCGCGTACCAAGATGAAGGTCGAGGTCAGAGGTCAAAGGTCACTGGCCTAAAAAACAGGAAATCACTGAAGTGTTTGTGTCCGGTCTATATCTGTGAATGTTTTCTATCCACAGTTGCAATTTTTTGTGAGTGGATAAACTAGGTGGGGACGATGTGTCGCGTACCGAAATTGAGGTCGAGGTCAGAGGTCAAAGGTCACTGTTTCCTAAAATCAGGAAATCATTGATCATTGACAGTTTTCTATCTACAGTTCTAATTTTTGGTGAATGGATGCCCTAGGGGAGAACGATGCGTTACATACCAAATGTAGGTCAAGGTCAAAGGTCAGTGTGACTGAAAAATCAGGAAATCATTAAAAATTTAGAATTTGTTGTGAGTGGCTTCTATATGAAGTGTCGCATACCAAAAAATATGTCAAGGTCAAAGGTCACTGACCCCAAAATCAAGGTCAACGGTCAATGTGATCTAAAAATCAGGAAATCATTAAAAATTACAAAAAAAATTGTGAGTGGATTCAATAGGGGGAAATGAAGTGTCACATGCCAAAAATTAGGTCAAGGTCAAAGGTCACTGTGACTCCAAAATCAGAAAATTATCAAAAATAACATTTTTGTGTCAGTAGATACATTAGAGGGGCACGATGTGTCACATACCAAAATGTAGGTCAAGGTCAAAGGTCAAGGTCACTGTGACCCCAAAATCGTGAAATTGTTAAAAATCATGATTTTTTGTGTCTAATGAGAAATTAAGAGGAGACGGTTTGTCATGTACCAAAATTTAGGTCAAGGTCAATAGTCAAGGTCACTGTGACCCCAGAATCAAGAAATCTTTAAAAATCACTTTTTTTTTGTGTCGGTAGATACATTAGGGGGACATGATGTGTCACGTAACAAAATGTAGGTCAAGGTCACTGTGACCGCCAAAATCATGAAATTCATAAAAATCAGATTTTTTTGTGTTCATTGATACATTGAGGAAAGATGATGTATCGTGTACCAAAATTTAGGTCATGGTCAAAGGTCAAGGTCACTGTGACCCCAAAATCAGGAGATACATTAGAGGGACATGTGTTACATACCAAAATGTGGGTCAAAGATCAAGGTCACCGTGACTCCAAAATCAAGAAATCATTAAAAGTCTCATTTTCATATGCCTGTCGAAGACGAGGTCGTGTAATGCGATGTTGCATTCTGTCCATTCAACCATTAACATTTGTTGTCCATGCGATATCTCTAGTTTCAAGTTATGGATCGGTACCAAACTTTGAGTATACCTTACTCGCATGGCAAAGAGGAGCCATACATTTTGAGATCAATTTGTCAAAGGCCAAGGTCACAGTCGCCCAAAACTGATTCAAATTTAGCTGACTATATGTGTTAGGAGTTCTTTCCCCTACATGTATAGGGCATTTGTCCTGTGGAGTTGTCTCCCATGTTTGAAACAGCTACATTTAGTTAAACTGTTGTGAAATGAAAACCATACATTTACTAATTTAACGGGGAGAGGGGTCCTTTGTGAAGTTCATACCTGTTTATTAACTAAGAACAAAGGTTTACTTCATCACTTTCTTCTTCCTTCATGAAAAATTCTCTTGTCTGAAAGGAATCCTTTTGCAGGAAAACTATTATTTTCTTGTTTGACTATTGTCGATTTCAGTGTGGGATATGTGAGATCTCAGTTCTTGCTTCAAGGTCAACTAGTTACCAAGAGTTAAGCCCATTTTAGTTTATCATTCAATATAAGACGTGATATATGTCACATTCTCAAAAGCACAAAATTGTAGACCTTTCTCTGGATTGCTGGCTACCAATTGGAATCAAGGCTATTAAACAACCTTGAAATTTGGACCAATGTAATTCCAGATATACGGGCGTATATTGAAGCCCCTTGGGCTCTTGTTGGTTCTTGTGACATTTTCAGATATGCTGTCAGAATATTGGCCTGTGGAGTCAAATGACTTCTTGTCAGTACATCGGCATCGCTTTCCACCACCTTGTGGTTAGGTGAGAGGGAGACCCCAAAAATTCAACTTTCGTTATCAACGAGGTCCCCAACTTATTTTTCATTCTGTGGATTGTTGATGATGCTTTGCCATGAGGACTTCTGGAGAAATTCACATTCTTATGTAATGATAGATCTGTTGATGGCGTCACATTTCTGTGCGTCTGTATTCAGCGTTAGTTGCATCAGAGCACGTACATCCACTTAATGTGATTTCAGTGTCTCCTGGAGAATAAGATTGTCATTTTCATTCATATTCAGATTAGAAGTTTTATCTCCACTGTCACACAGGTGTGTGGCTTCCAACACTCTCGGAAGATGGGTCGTGATTTTAGATAAGTTGCCAATGTGTAGTTTCATCGACAGTCAATAGTTAACAGTAGACAGCAAACACACTTCAAAGACTGACACCAGCCAATACCCCACTTTTTTTCACTGGCCATAATAACTTTAAGCATTTCACATTCATGAGAAGTAACTCCCATAACACATACCATATCTCGAGCATTTTGTTGTTATTTTTCATTTTCATGCCTCGTGTTGACCGCTTCTAGCCTTCTTGAAACCACTAGCCTATTTTTATATACTATGATTTTTTATTTTTTTTATTTTTTATTATTTGTGTTAATGCTGTTATGTGGATTAGGTCATTGGAGTATGAACGCGGAACTTTTTTAATGGACGACGGTTGAATATTGAATGATGGACTAGACGCTTGTATTATGTGTCATCATCAGTATTTTATGTTGTCTTTCAGTTTTGAACCCGGTTTCTTTAGTCGGTGTAATCTCATTGACCCAGGGATGGACTCGGAATCTGTGGCTTCAACGGTCTTGTTGTCTATGCCAGACTTTTTCACCAGGTGTGACCTCATCTTCGTCTAAGTTTTTGGTTAATATCGTCAGATGGTGTCCCAAGAATTAGATCTGAGCTGTCGATCACAGCTGATTTTGGAGGTCCATGATGCTCTTTCTTGAAGTGAGCCAACTTTCGTCAGTTTTCACCCGCCATGGTTGTTAATGTAGCAGATATGAGCAAGTGACCATCATATATGTCGGCATTTGAACTTATTCCCATTTTGTCTGTTTGTGAACATTGCATTCATTGACTAGAAATCAGACAAAGCATATATTCCTCAATCTTTCTCATGAGTTATCAGTTATCAAAACCGTTTATAGTTAATATTTGCACCTGTCTAATTACTGCCGATAATATGTTGATGAGCTCTAGCCACATCCTGTTGAACTAACATATATTCTCTATATGAGGTTCTTGTATACCATAAACACCTCTGTGATATATTATTGGATGAGATGTGTACACATTTGTGTATACTGATGTCCTTTATTATAGGTTTAAACATGTTTTTGATCTCTATATCAACATCAAATTTTAATATGAGAGAATACTGGGTTGATCCACTGATTGCACGGAGAAATGAGCCACTACTATGAAGCACATTTTTACCAAATAGTCTGAATAAGCAGCTTTTAAACAGATTTTTTTTGTTTGATCTTGATTTCCTATTTTGTTTTCTTTGTTTTTGTTTTGAATTAACAAATATGAGGAAAATTGAATTAAAATAATATCAAAAATATTGTTTAACTTCTCTATAATCAACGCTTTGTACTATTTATTACCGACAGAAGGTAGTCTACTTGGTGTTTTGTGAAAATTGACAAATATTTCATTTTCATTTCATTTTATTCACCAAATTTGCGTAACTAATATAAATGATGCTAACATGCTTTGAAAGGCGGGAATAAAACCCCAGGGGTCTTGTGTTATCCCTAAGCTGGAAATAATACCTTTGGTATTTAGCTTGTGAAATAACTATCTGTATATAGTTTTCTGGTTGACTTCTCAAGATAGTTTGGGGATGGTTAATGTTTGTTAATATGAGGGCATTCTTTATTCCAACAAAGCTTACATGGCTAACAGGCATCAGACCGGAGTTAATCACTTCCAGGTCTGTGCCCACGAACTACATTATTTAGGCATTTGGCAGCGGGCATTTGTAAGGTGTACCTTTTCACCATTTCTCAAAAATCTGATATTTCAAATTGCAGATAAGGCTTGAGGCTGTTCTTCCTAGTGTTGATTTGTGTCACTTTAGGGAAAGCGTGGTAGAAGACATGATCAATGGAGGTGAGAGGGTTCCGTGTTATAAGATGAATGACGTTGGATAACACCGGTCAGCTGTCGATGGCAGAAAGTTGAGATTTCCATGGTGAACCTCCCTAAAGATGTTTACAGGTGATGTCCCTTAAGGTGTATGCCAAGTGGATTTATGCATCGAGCGGCTCCTAGATTTTTGGTGGTTTTGTGATGCTAATACATAACAAGTAGCGAAAAGATCGGTGAACCCATGTCAGTTATTACTAAAACCACCATGCTTCTGAGCACTTCCGTTCATCCAATCGGGCATATGTGTATCGGTGACTAATTTCACTTATATGGCGGGATGGACCATCAGACAATGTTTCGCGCATTTGCAGGCGTTTGATAATAGGATTGAAAATGCCTTTCAAAACATGGGGTCAACCATTTGTATTCTTGTCACTTATTCGATATTCAATATTCAAACAGCTGAAAAAATACTCAATTAATCCACCGATCCGCATATGCCCGTTTTTGTAGGAATGGTACTGGCCAAAAGCAAGGTAATAAGCCTAATGGAGAATTCTCATGTGGACAAACCTGGGCGCTCTGTCGTATTATAATTTTCAAAGGTAATTAAGAATCAGAAATTGTATCCTCTACTGAGTATGCTGACTGTCTTTCCCGCGGAAATTGCTTATTGTTTTTTTTAAAATATCATTTTAATACACACATTCAGACCTCTCGAATGTCCTATAAAATGCTACCAATATAATGTGCAGTATAGAACGATATCATATGTCGCCAAACGTAATAGAACGATATCATATGTCACCAACTATAGTATACAAATTTACCTCCCCTTGGGCAGACGGCTTTGATATCGTAATTCCTGAAGTTCTTTTTTTAATTTCAATTAGTTTTAGGGGGGATTTGGCTTAATGTCACACCCAAGGTTGTTTCACTCATATGGTGAAAGTCAGTTTGGTAGAGGAAGCCGGAGTACCCGCCCGTCGGCAAGTAACTGACAAACTTTCACACATGGACCAGCTGGGCTCGAACCCGTGCTGATTCTGCGATGTGAGGCTAGCGGTCACCAGCGAAGCGCCTTAGATCACTCGGTCATTTTTAATTATTTTTATTTTTAGGAAATACAGTTGCCATTTTAATAGCGTACTAAGAGTATTATTTTGGACATTGCGTGGCTTATGAAATCTAAACTTTCTGAGTATGCGGTAACGATGCGAATAATATTATTAATAAATATCTTCAACTCTTTTAAGTTACCGTAATAAAATGCTCGGTTACTAACTGCTATGGTAACTATATTTTTGAAACTCAGTGTTAATGGAATTTAAAAAAAGAAATATGTATCTATGTATTTTAGAGAAGGACTTAACCATTGTTTGTCAATCTAATTATCTCTAGTTCACCATGTGACATAATCAAAGCTGATTTTCATGACATATTTGTACCAGCCCTAATCGCTTTGAAGTGCAATATCTCAACAACCAGTAGGATTATTTTCAGAAAATAAATGGGACAATTTCCTGATAAAAAATATGCTAACATATCTCTCCCTCAACAGTTTTAAAAATTCTGGAAGAATTTTCGATTTTAGCCGGACAGAGAAAAGTAGAAATTAGACGTTAATTTGAGCATCAATCCAGTTATTTGTTTTACATATTTGCTTCCCGTCTCTTATGGTTTAGAAGCTAGAAAGTGATATTGTATTTCGGACAATTACTGAGAGCCATATTTATGGTTAATATCATGACATTTCAGAACGTTCGTCAAGGAAAGAGGTATTCATCTTCCAACAAATCGACGTATCAAAAGTATACTGGACTCCCAAAATGCATACATCACCATACAAAGCTAGATTCATAGCTTCAACTCTTTTAAGTTACCGTAATAAAAATCTTTGTTACTAACTGCTATGGTAACCATATTTTTTGAAACTCAGTGTTGAAGGAATTTAAAGAAAGAAAAGAAATAGATTTCTATGTATTTTAGAGAAGGAAATAACCATTATTTGTCAATCTAATTATCTCTAGTCCACCTTGTGACATAATCAAAGCTGATTTTCATGCCATATTTGTACCAGCCCTAATCGCTTTGAAGTGCAATATCTCAACAACCAGTAGGACTATTTTCAGAAAATAAATGGGACAATTTCCAGATAAAAAATATGCTAACATATCTCTCCCTCAACAGTTTAGCCGGACAGAGAAAAGTAGAAATTAGCCGTTAATTTGAGCATCAATCCAGTTATTTGTTTTACCAGAAATGGTTTTCATGAACTTCTGGTTTTACATATTTGCTTCCCGTCTCTTATGGTTTAGAAACTAGAAAGTGATATTGTATTTCGGACAATTACTGAGAGCCATATTTATGGCTTATATCATTACATTTCAGAACGTTCCTCAAGGAAAGAGGTATTCGTCTTCCAATAAATCGACATATCAAAAGTATACTGGACTCCCAAAATGCATACATCACCATACAAAGCTAGATTCATAGCTGGTACTAGAAGCTGCACCACCAAGATTCTTTCAACCCTGTTGACGAGATAAAAGCATTTTGACGAAGGTATTGCGTCACTATTTCTAAAAACTCGTTTAATGTATGTGGATATATAAAAACTCTAAATGTCTTTTGGAGGAACTTGATGCTAAAGGTCACATGCCGAACAGACATGTATTCACATGGGATTTCTCTATACTACAAACCCTCAAAAGGATCTTATTGACCGTCAAAGTTCATTAATAATATCTGTGTTCGAGAAAACTGATCGCCGATATGTTAATGTCAGAAGCCATAAAGCATTCTTTAGCTCCACTACATAGAAGGGATATCATTCATGTGATGTTTCTTTGTTTATAGAGCTGCTTGAATTTCTCATATCTTTTTTTTATATATAGATATTCCAATGGGTACTAATTGTGCAGCCCTATTGGCTGACCTGTATCTGTTCTATTATGAATACGACTATATGCAGGTGCTTTCAAAAACCGATCAATTCAAAGCCCGTTCCTTCTCATCCACCAAGTGCTATATATATATCTTATCGCTGTGGATAGTCGCTATATAAATGACGCAGTGAAAGATATATATCCACCTTCACTGGATTTGAAGGAACTATACAGATAGCCCAAACGGCACATCAAATTTAAACATATATCTCTGTGAAAATGAAGCGGCCCTTCTCTCTCGTAGACTTTACGACAGAAGAGATAATTACAATTTTGACAACGTAAACTTAAGAATACTGTTCAACGATATGGATTTGGTGTTTTGCCAGCATCAAAGACCGCTTCTCTCTTGCAGAAAACTAGTCTATGTTGATGTATACTATGCTTTTTTGAACTTGGTGCTAATACTGTTTATATGGAATATGGAATAGGTCTTTGGATTATTGATGCGGAGATTCTTTAATGGACGACGGCTGAATAATGTATGACAGACCAGACGCCTATAATTTACGTTTTTCTTTCGAAATCTAGATTTCATATGAAACAATCCACTAATTCAAAGACCGGATGTTCCATGAACACGCCTTTTATCGGCAATGTTGCTATACCAACATTTTGTATATACTCGTACATTATTATTAATCAGATTCGTCCAGTAAGATACATCTCAATCATATAGGATCTAGTCCACAATTTCGGATTACTGGTTCCCACACAAAATGTAATATGGCAGTGTGCCTGGGTCTCAACATATGAGAAGTCTCCTTCCCTCAATAGTAGCTATTAAATAGAATACCATGGTTCTGGGCACTTCCGTTCCTTTGAACGAACATATGCAAATCGGTGTCTCAGTTGACCTAGATGGCGGGACAGGCCATGAAATTCAACTTCGTCAGCAAGAGGTTCGGTCATTTTTCAGGTGTTTGAAACTATACTTGGAGAATATGTGACAACAACTCGAGTGGATCACCCCATGTCTCGCCTCGAGACAGAAAATTGAGGAGGAATCTTATTGAAATCAATTGTCAAGATTCCCCCAGAATACGGCTTATTATATGGACAGAATACGGCTTATTTTGGACACTATTAAATGGATTTTCGAAAAAGTCCAAGGGGAAACAAATGGGTTTCGGAGCTTGTATCTTGGAATACTGGTATGAACATTCCCGTCAAGAAAATATATACTTTTAGAAGGTTTTTCTGGGCGGTTTGGCAACTAATGCAAATGATCTACCCAGTGTATTAATAATTTTAGCGTTTTCTACCACCCTTGCTATGCTGTGTTTAATTTATAACAACAAGCGGTAACCTGTGAACTGCAAGCTGGAGGTATTTTGTGAGAGTTTTTGAAGCTTAACCAACCGGTTCAATATCCAGAACAGAGGTTCTGTGATGGCATCATTGCAGGTCTGTTCCAGTTCTATCATTTGGGTGCAACGTGAAATTTCTAGTCTGCATGTTGACTACTTTCATTATCAATGTGTTTAACAGAGTATTTAATATACCACAGAAGAGCCTAAGGTCTTTAACATTGATTCCGGATAATGCAAGGGTTCCTACTCAAAGACGCTAATATTTATCCAAATAACAATTCTGATTGAACTGTTGTTGTTTCGCGCATCTCTCATGTCGGCTCTCATCCAATCCGGTATGGGATGTTTATAATCTGCCTCTAGTTTGAGCCACTTGCGGTCAATCACAAGGATGAAATCCTGAACAGTCCTTTATTCCACTTACTGATTTCTTTCTGCAACCTTGTTCATTTCAAGTTAATACTTTTGATTGGTTCTGTCTATCATTAGCCCTCAACCACAAGGCTATTGGCTAAAAGAATCTCGTTTCCCAGGTTACTATAGATATCATAATCATCGTCATTTCCTGCCGGATGAACCATTTTGTACCGGCATTCACTGAACAATTGATCTGGGAGTCGCAGATGTACCAGTTCCTGTTGTTCTACTTTCAGAGACCTTTTCTTATGCATCTCCCTTCCAGTTTCCCCAGGCGTTGTCGGGGTAAATGCCAGGGTCTTCTCTGTCGATGTTCACAGCTGTCTTGATTTAAAATGTATTTATCCCCCCCCCCTCCTCATATATCAGTAGGACTAAAACCCTTCAGCCCTGCAGTTGTTAAGGAAGCTTGTTGAAAGTTCATGTGCAATATAACACTATAGATATCAGCTATAATTGGTATTTCCATGTGGTCCAGAACATTCGATTTACCTATAACTAAACAGTGGAGAGTATCGTAGGACCATACAAATTTATCGATGCCATAGAGATGTCACCAAACAGAAGGTAGGTTGGATGGATGTATTAGAGAGAGTTTTACCATTCCACCCCTTCAAACATATATAAATGATATGTGCCTCTGCGTATTATATTGGGTTATATCCTTAGAAAACGCAATATTTTCGAGCCACTCTCTTTTCTATTATCCCCATCCATCCGTCATTTCAAGGCTCATCGGTCTCATCCAGTTCAAACCAGACCATAGTGAAACTTGGCATAAACTCTCTATCCCACTTGTCAGATGTGGATATATCTGGAGGCCTTTCCCTGATCGAAACAAATCCTCTACGAAATAAATTGTGGATGTGTTAGTATGGTGGGACCCTTTAGCAAACAGGCCTGAAATTTTCGTATTTCCTTTCACCTCCTTCATAAGATCTTTTCACACTGGGTTTGAAGTATCCGTCAACTGCAAGATTTAAGGGGATATCATTTACACACTTTCAAACTTATACCCTCAAATATCATTTGCAATAAGAGTAGATACTTATCTGAGGTCTGGGCTCCAGATAGCACTTCATTCCATGCAACATGTCCATATTAATTTCCGCTACCCGTCGCTTCTAAAACATTCATATTAATGGACGATGCCTATTTGTGGTAGAATTGGCAGTTCCGTCCCATCTCGACTTTTTGGGGGCTACAATCTCAACTCCGCAAAAAGCTGGACCTGTTCAATAATGTGTTATGG
The DNA here is from genome assembly GCA_036873755.1 of Hanleya hanleyi. NCBI lineage: Eukaryota > Metazoa > Mollusca > Polyplacophora > Lepidopleurida > Hanleyidae > Hanleya > Hanleya hanleyi. Next base: position 91,994 of record JAVTVY010038708.1, read on the forward strand.
ACAGATTCAGCGTTTACAACCTCCCCTTCCTTCTCCAAATACGCTTGCGCCCATCCATCGTTACATTCGAGGCCTTAATATAATATTCCATTTTAAGAAAATTTCAAGATCATAGACTGGTGAAATTTATTTCGAATATATCTGGGGATATTTTACTGCAACATTCCGTCCCAAACATATTTATATCATTATTTAGTCTTGACATGCTTTCCCAGTGAAACCGATTGTTGATAATACAACTTTGTTAGGGGCTTAACATTCAGCTCTTCTCCAAAATCCACGATTGTTTGAATGTAAGATTGGGAGTCATCAATTTTCCCTTGCATCTCGACATGACTTGCGCCCACATCAAATAGAAATAACTATTAATTGGACCGCATGTTTGTTCTTCCTCTTCGCAATGTTCTGGTTCTCTCGTAGGAGACCGAGTAAGGATTGAACACGCGGTAGGTTAAAGCATTAGGACAGAATTAAATGCGATGCCCTTGTCCTCAATATGGTTTGAAATTGGAGCGATATGCAAGAGGTGGGAACAATTGACGACTAAAAAGCAACCATATGACTACCGGAAAGCATCCCTCGGCACCTAACATTCAGACCCGAGAATGCGATGGATTCTCGGACGTAGTCTTAGTATCTCAGTCACGCTTTTATTGCAGCTGTTCTTGTGGAGACTATGCAGTATCCACACGGCCACTGATGAATTTGATTCTTTCACTTTTGAATCAGCCAAGGAAATGAGGACTGTTTCAACCAACCCTGCCTACTGTTCCAACAAGCCCTTCATGGTATTTCTGAAAGTTGGAGAAAAACATATTTATTATTGCCTCACATTCACCACCAATACGTTTTATGAATATGGACTAGTGTCGTCATGAATTCATGTACTGTGTTATGCATAATAAAAAATATCAAAAGAACGGTTCCATTCTAAACACTGTTCCAGCCAGCCCTGTTCTCTCCTACACTCCTTGCAATCCATTTCATATCGCAGTAATATCAACTCTACCGGGACTTCCTTTACGTAATACAATCATTCTGCCTACGTTTTGACTGGGAGGGCGCAATGAAGAGATAGTTCCCCAGGACGCCTCATCGTGAGATTTGAAAACCCATGGTCATCAGATGAGGTGGTATCTCTTCAAATGGAGTGTCATCGACAAAGGTTCTGCAAGAGATGAAGCTAATTCGCCTTGTATGACTTTCATATTCTTTCTTTATAATTTGGATGTTCACCTGGTCATGTGTCTGACGTCACTGTGGCGTCATCAGTGTGTCCCTAGTCATGTCTCTGACGTCACTGTGGCGTCATCCGTGTGGCCATCTTGAGTGTAGTCATTTTCACCTCTCTAGTCTCGAAAATATTTAGGGGATGAGCACCCTCTCCGTCGCGGTACACCCCAGCATCCTCTTCGACCGCGGTACACCCCAGCATTCTCTCCGACCGCGGTACACCCCTAATCTTCCATGTCTGTTAGATTAAATATTGCCGATTCTTTTTCCGTTGATTTATCGAATTTCAGTGAATTCAAGGTTTGTTCAATATCTTCTTTGCATGGTGTTTCCTTTTTGCTGCCTTAGTGCTAAGAAGAAGTGTAGTCGAGCTTATTGGAGATGGGTTTTTTTCTTCGCCAGGTATACCTGCGTTCGTATTTGTGATTTATTCTCCAAACACTGTCATTAGATCTAGGACAGGTTTTTCAGCGTCAGGGTGGCTGACGTGTTTATAATTTCCAGTGTTCATTGCTGTCTCAAATGCAAAGTTGTTAAAGGAGCTGGGACTATAATTCATTGGGCCATAACTATTTGCTTGGGGGATTTGCGTGCCATGTATTGTTAAGCTCATCTTCAGGAAATTTTCATCAGGATCATTGATGATTTTCTCGAAATTGTCATTAAAAAGAATCTGATCATGGGTGTTGAACCTGTAGGGTTTTTTTCCGCAGATAGTTGAAGACATCACATAATTGGTTTTGAGTTGTCAATCCTTCACAGTTCATAGATACTATACTGTATAAACCATATTAAGAATGTTGAATGCTTATGCCAGGAATATATATCTGTTACATGAATGTTATTTAACTTTATCCTTGACTGAAACCTTTCCACTACTAGGTAAAAGTTCGATATTCACTGCCGGAGTTCTATTGTCAACTAGGTATTGGGTCACTAAAAGAGAAAAAATTGTCATTCTCAGTTTCATGCCTACAAGCGATAGAGAGAGAGAGAGAGAGAGAGAGAGAGAGGGAGAGAGAGAGATTAATGCCGCAATATTTCAGCTATATAGCAACGATCAAACGAAAGTCTAAGTATTAAAAAAAAACAAGTCAACAACCCAGCAATCCAGAAGTAATCAACACCAAAAACATGCACATAGATTAAAACTTATACAACAAACATATTTCTCTCAAATTACTCAAATTCTATCAAATCAAGTAGCTGCTTGATAAAAAGAATCTCTTACAACTTTAAAATCTATACAGTCGATCAGAATATGTTCACTGTTTTATCTTCGTGGCATGAAATACACCTTGGGGCTGGTTTCTTTTTTAGTAAATGTTCGTGAGTTAATCGGGTATGGCCGATTCTACATCTCCTGATCACGGCTTGATCGAAACGTTCCTGGCTACTCAGATGAATATATCCTGCAGTTTTTGGAAACTCATGAAATTTGTTATTATCCACAAAATCCCATAAAGATTAAACAGCTTTCTCATATATGCACAGATAGAGGATCTGAAATCGCTATATGGGATTCCAACAGGATCAAGCTCATTATCTAGGGCTGCATTCTCTAGATGGCGACTTTACAACGAATATCATATGGATTAAGAATACTGATCAGCGATACGGATACGGCCCGTAGCACCGGCATGAGCGGTATTAGATACAAATCTAGAGAGCTATGATGGAAATGCTCTGACAACTCGTATATTGGTAATTGGTGAGCTGTGTCCCTGTGACAACTCGTACACTGGGGTACACTGCCATTGTAATATCTACTTCTGGTCTGACTAACGGCCATGGTGAAACCGGTAAAAGTTTGTTAGGTAAAATCTGACTAAGCTTAATACCAGCTGCTGCAATGTGTGGTTTCATACGAATTTCAAGAGATGGAATAATGGAGGGTTCCTTTAAATACAAATCTACGTATTGAGGATAGAAAACACAGTTCTCTGCAGGATTTGAGCAATTAGATCGCAATTTTGTGATATATTGCAGTGCTAGTTTAGTTCTAAATGAGATTCATCTGCTTCGACATATAAGCTTTCTTTAGGTGATGTTCTGAACGCTCCAAGGCAAAGTCTTAGTCCTTGATGATGGATAGGATGTACTTTTGCCAAGTTTGACTTGCTTGCACCGTTGTAAACAATATAGCCATAATCAAGCTTAGAACGAACAAGTGATCGATATAAATGGAGAAGCGTCTGCTGATCTCCTCCACACTTATAGCTGGAAACTACCATCAACAAATCAAGTGCTTTCGTGTACTTAGCTTTCAAGCAATTTATATGCGATAAGAACGTTAATCGGTGCTCAAACAATATTCCTAAGAAGTTGACTTCTTTCACTACCTTTATTTCAGTTTCATCCAATGTAAGCACTGAATCTTTGTGCTGGAAATAAAATATCGTATCCAATTGTGTGGTCTTGGAACACAAAGCGTAAAGCTCTTTCTTGTAATCCCTCCATCTTAGTGCTGGTATCACTACAAAAGCGCCACACAAGTTGACAAAAATTAAAATTTGACAGGATGAAGCTAAAATAATTATTCTTTCTTCTGTGTAGAGATAAAATTTTACCAATTCTCATAAGAGCATTGATTTGCTGGGATGCCTTTTTACACAAGTTGGCAATATATTCGTCAAAATTTAATTTGTAGTCCAGAGTCACACCAAGAAGTTTCACAGAGTCGCTACAAGAGATGGCACTGTTACTTATATTAAAGACAGTTTCAGCGTCTCTGGTTCGTGGTCCGAAAGCTATGGCCTGGATTTTCTCCGGATTTGCTTGCATTTCGTTGTTGTCGAACCACTCTGTCAGTGTGGCACTGGGTCGACATCGGGCCTTACAGACTAGTCTTTTGTGTTAAATGCCGTCATTTACATCTGACGACGATACAGCTCACCAATCTCCAATGTACGAGTTGTCACAGCGAAACAGCTCACCAATTACCAGTATACGAGTTGTCAGAGCATTTCCATCATAGCTCTCTAGATTTGTATCTAATACCGCTTATGCCGGTGCTAGGGGCCGTGTGGTCATATCATCCAAGTTGCCACATGAACAGGTACAATAAAAGCGTACCTGAGATACAACACATATCACGAATCGTTAGATTCTTGGTATGTGCTTTAGAATAGATTAACCAGAGGACTATTCTGTGAAGTCATGTGACGCAGTCAGTATGTCGGCACCTCTTCCCACTTCCCTTATATGTGTTGTAACTGCCTTGTTGTAATTCTGACTTTACGGTACTCACAGTCATTAGCGTAATTCGAAACGGAAAAGATATAAAAGAAATTGGTGACTTCATAGCTCAACATGTTGGAACTACTTTGAACTTATTTAGTTACATAAAACAAAGGGTGGATTCATCATGGATGGGTGAAATCAATATGGAGGCCATGAGGATCCACAGAAATATTTTTTTCCACCAAATCATCGGCGTCAAAGCTGCGACATTTGTCAAAATATTTCGGGTTAATAACCTAATATTTCGGTCTACTTTGAGTCAATTTGTACTTTTCTGGGAAAAGCACCACGGGAAAATTCAAAATGGCGGCAATCGCGTGGCATCTGAAAGGAGTGTATCTCTTTTGAGTAGGAATATTGTCATACTCCTGATCATATCATTCATACCATATCATTCATACCGGAGCCGGTCATGTCAGGCTCAGTATGAGTCAATTTGCGTAAGTTTCCATGACCACAACAAGGAAAAACTCAGAATGACGGCCATAAGAGGTAATCTGATATCCACGTTTCCCTTTCAATTTCAGTACATTTTCACTTTTAAATAAAACAGATTAGTTACGTGAGAGCTACTTCAACCCAGTGCTTATCAGTTCGGTTCACCGACGTTGCATAGCAGCACGATCAAATGCAAAGAATCAACCAATTGCTTAATATTTCAAGCTCATTTTGAGATAATATTACATTTTGTCAATTCAAAATGGCAACCATGTGGGTAATCGGATTAGCTCTTTTTAACTATTTCTCCAAACAACTAAACAGCTGAATTCTTTTCAATCTTTCTCAAACGTTTTAGCTTATCATATGTTCTTTGTGTAGCCTTTTGTCTAAAGCATCATTGATAAATTGCAATTTTGTGTATTTCGTAGGTGCCTACGTTTTTTTGCATGCTTCTTCTCATTTTCTATCATATAAATAAAAAAATATAAAATCGATTATCTTCATAGCCTAGATTATTTGTGGTGATTGGCAACATCCTCCAGACGGCCTGAAACAATGCCATCATATTGTAACACGAAATGCTGCTGCAATCACCCTGACGCTGCTGAATTTACAGAATAAACATGCCTTAATTTGTAATTGGTTAAAACTTTTAGACTGATGGATATACAATATTCAAGATACATTCAATGAGGAAATGCCAATGGATGGCAATGACAGCCATATTAGATTAGCCAAACACTTGTTCTAAGAGGTGTTGGAATGCGGGACAGGTAGGTGGACGTGTTGTGTGTGATATAGGTAACATTCTGCTAGTTCTTAGCTATAGCGTAGCAATGCACTTGATGTCCTAAGCTATACTATAACGGATATGCAAGAGGTTGGAAAAATTTGCGACTAAAAAGCAACCATATGATTCCAGAGGAAAGTTTCCCTCGGTACCTCACATTCAGACCCGAGGACTAGCACCGGTTTGAGCGAGATTAGATGCTAGCTCGGGAACTGTGATGACAGATCAACTCAAACAATAACTCACCCATGTTAATGATTGAGTGAGTAAACACCTCAACATGTGGTAAACCTAGTAAATGCAAGAATACACAGGAAAACAAGAGAGAGAGAGATTGAAAGTAGTGTTTGGCAATAACTGCAAATGTGTCCACGAAGATTTGACAATATATGTTGACAATGCCACCTGCGGTAACATCAAATATTGCTGGAAGATATTGATGCCTAATGCAAGTGTTCCATATTAGTCTGAAATGTTCTAAACTATATCCTAACAGAAATAAATAAGCTATGAAGTCACATTCATCATCTAATCGATTGATGTTTTGAGTTACATCATGACATGCAGAAAACTATATATGCAGTATGTTCATTTACAGCAAATTGAACACGGAGATCCCCAAGATGGCATAGAGTCACTTCTTATTTATTAATCCATTGAGGGCAGAACGATTTGCTACAGATCAATTTGCATTTCAGATACAGTAATCGCTGATAGTAAAAATTATGCGACAGACGAGAAATTAGAATGTGAATTGTTGTCAATATTTTTATATCAATGTGTCATACTCATGTCAGTTAGGTGTCAAATATGTTTTAACTTATTTTAACGCTGACACTACATACAACATGTTAAACGCGGAACAAAAATTGCTTCCCTGAAACGATACTTAGCTGTGAATTTTTGAAGAGAAATAATTATCATTACATAAATATACTGATATTTTCAAAAAAGTTCACAAATTTATACTACAATCTAGACGATTTTCATGACTCATCAAGTCTTCGCTGAGCATGAATAGTTTTTCTTGACTATCAACTGTTATTAATATTTTAAAATTATTGATGATTCACACTGTATTTAAATAGGTCAATTATGTTTATGTTATCGTATTCGTTAACACTTTTTGTCTTTGTCTAAATGTTGTTAAATCTATAGTCATGCGCCATTATCTGCTTTGTAAATATGTTACAGCGTTGTTTCTGTCCGTCAAGCTGCCATTCTGTGTAATTTATATTATTCCGAGAGGCGTTGAGATAGGCCAGGCCTGTTTTTCCTATCCCAATTCATCCTTCTGTGAATAAATATATTGTTTAAACCAACATATTTACGTGGGGACAAAACATGATCTCCGACCGTCAGTAATGGATGTCCAATTATTTTTCAGGTGATTTGAGCAAAAATACTGTGATCATCGATACTGATAATAGAGTTCATAGGAGGGCGATTTTATTTCAGATACCAAATATGACATAGTTTGAAGTACAATAACAACTCACATGGTGTTTATCTATCTATATCCCCGTTCCAAAATTGTGTTAGTGTTTGGAAATTTGACCAAAAAACTCCAATCATGATTAATGCATGTCCAATACATTTCCAGGTGATTTGAACAAAAATAATGTGATTATTTATAATATTGATAATAAAATTCAGAGAGTTTTTGTAATATCTCTAAAACCTAACACTAATAACCAAATTGATATTTCCATATAATAACACGGCAGATATGTTGGCATTAAACGCATTATATTAGTCTGAGTTGAAGGTATCACACTTCATATATATTAATTATCCATGCTCATGTGTATCCGAAAAATACAGACAAAAGTTTAAGTTGTATATAAAAACTGGGATATTTTTTCTGTACGAAACACTTTTGTGCAATAATATAGAGATCAATGTTTAGCTTCACAAACGTACAATTTAAAAGATTTTTCCCAGATAAACGTCATTAGTCCTTTACTGCGACGTTTCTCGAACCCACCAGTTCACATACAATCCCCAAACACTGATTGATAGCCTATTCTACTCAACGATCTACTGAACCCAAGCCATCATGAAGTCGACTCATCCTACATTATATCTCTATCAAGCGGACGTGTCATTCATCGACTGTTTTACACAAGTTCGAAGCTGCTAAATATTCTGCACCATACTCCAATTGTTGATTTATTCCACGTTTATTCCACGCTTCGTCTCTAGGAGAATAACCGTTGTATAATTTTGTGAATTCTACACTCGTCGAATCTTCGGAGATCAACACGATGGCTACATGTGTCGACAGCTCAGAAAACGGGATCGTTCTCCAATCTTTCAAGGCGAATGGAGTAGACTCTAAAGAATCCAACCCTCAGTCCTCCCAGGATCCAACAAGATCTAAATCGAAAGGATACAAAAGGTTTGTATGCATAAAACTGTAAAACAATGAACATTCAACAGAAAGTGTCAGTAATGTACATTGAATGAAAATGGTGGTCTCGGATCGACTTCACTTGTTAAGTCACTTAACTCATACGAACTAATAGGTCCGTACCAATCTTCACGGACTTGTTCGAACAATGATTTAGGTGTGGACCCAATTCTGGGCGATAAGCCAGCTATCCATCCTGGAACAATAGTTTGTTGGTCCGCTATATACATAGTACAGCTTAGTGTTGTAACATAAATGTTGACGCTCTCAGAAATGTTCAATATTAAAATTAACAAATGGAAACGTTTACATATGGTGTTAAACAACTAATCCAATTACCACCAATTATTTATTATATTGAACCAAGATGAGCTCAACTCGAGCCATTCAATTCAGGTTCAACCAATTTATTGTATGTGGGTCAACATGTAGTCTGATGTCAAATTGAATCGTCATATTCACCTCGAGACAATGTATTTAGATAGGGTCAATGTATGAATTTAAACTGTGTCAATATACATTAAATGGTCAAAATATTCAATGTGACCAAATATACTTAATTTGACCCAGCGTATTATATCCAAAGCCTCAAAGCTTTATATCCAAATCTAGAGGATGTGTTATATTAATTTTCTATATAGAGTCCAAGTATGCAAATTCAGTGTTATATACAAATAGAACACTTTTATCATATTGAATTGTATATAGTTGTAGTGCACTAATACATGTAAATTGGGAAAACGTATTAAGGATGCCCACTGGTGATTTTTGGCTTTGGCGGCCATTTTGTCTGTTTTTCCTATTGGGTTATCTCCCTTTGCTAGGTTAAGAGATAGGGATTTCCTTTAAAAGCCTTCTAACCCAGAATTTTGCACAGCAACATCCATCGAATTTGGTGAATTTTGATAGGCATTGTGTTTATCTGCAAACAGTTAGAACATAAGAAAAAGTTAAATACTATTTATATGAATATTTCATGAATATGCTTCGTAACTAGGGCTATTCACTATGTTTTTGGGTGGGGGAGGGGGGAGGGGATTATCAAATGGAGCATGGGTTAGTCCACTTAATGTTGCCTACAGCTAAAAAATGCACACCAACCTATATTTTTATCTTTGTTTTTCCTCATATTACACAATTATGAATGCAACAAGTTAATTGCTTTGATTTACGAGCAGCGGACATCCTTAAGAATTAGTGTCCAAGTTATTGAGCTATATAATATTTGAACTTGTCAGTACATTTAATCACTATATTCCAATAGAGAAATGTGTTCAAACTGACAAATAAATTATTAATGTATTATTAGAGTCAATGCACTATATCTAAATTTACAAATGCTTTATACGCAAATTGAGACAAGTTAGTAGATTCTAAATTAATATATTCAAACTGAATCGATGTTTTCATATCCATTGAGTCAGTACTTTCAAACTGAATGAATACATTTAACTTGAGACAAGGTTAAAATATCTAGATTGGTTTTTGGTATTATAGCATAATTGACTCAATAGATTCAAAAAAGTCAGTGTGTTCAAATTATGCCTATACAATCAAATTGAATAAATCAATTATAGTTGTCATTAAAGTAAAAAAGAACTAAATTGGGGACAAAGCGTGGATATATTAAACTTAATTGTGTATATAACAAAGTATTTCAATGCTTGCAGACTTATATAATACTGTCAACATTTGACAATATATTTAAGTTAAATATATTTCAACTGGGCATTTTACTTGCAGGCATCACTACATTATGAATCAATACCTTAAAATTGAACCGTTTTATACTCAAAACTCAACTCTCAGTATTTAAAATATTCAGATTAATGCAAGATATGTATTTAATGTGGCACAATATATTGAATGAAGGTGAGGGATTGAAATTGAGACAAAATAATCAAATTGAATAATTGAATTCAATTTGAGTCAAATGCTTTAAATTGATCCAATATTGGTAATAGTCAATACATTCTACACCGATCAATATCGTCAAATTGAATCAAGTTTCTATATACAAGACGAGGCACTTTCAATTTGAATCAATTTGCTCAAATTAGGAAAATGGTAATATTTCCAAATTGACTTAATGTACTGTGATCAATTTATTCAGTGATCTGAATGTGTTTAGGCTGGGCCAAAATAATCAAATGAATCCGTGTATCCAAGTTGAGTCAGTTAAATTAACATTAAACCAATGCAACATAAAGCCCTGCGCACACGAGAGCTATCAACTGAGCTGACGGCCTCAATTGCCTGTCAGCTCAGGGGCTAGTTCTCGTGTGCGGGCAGTTTTGAGGGAGTTTTTGGCCTCGCGAGGCCAAATCCTCAGCGTGTGCGGCGAACGCAAGCCAACAGCTCAGCAGTTTTATTGGACCGGCCAATGGATCGCATGTTATTTTCACGCGATTCATACGCACGACTCTTCAAAATGGTCTTGAAGAAGACGCTATGCGGGAACTAAAATCAATTTCGTGAAACTTTTGCTCACCGTGTGCGCTGAAACCACACGAGAGCTAGCCCCTGAGCTGACAGGCAATTGAGGCCGTTAACTCAGCTGATATCTCTCGTGTGCGCCGGGCTTAAAGGAATCAATGCATTCAATTTGTATGTGTATATTGATACGGAGTTTCATGTTGAGCCAGTATAATCACATTGAATCACTGTATTCAATCTGAGCCAATATTTTTGTACGGTACATGAGAATTGAGTGTATATACTTGTTTTCAGTTCTCCATAAATGTATTTTAGTAATTTATCCACCTGATCAAAGGTGTAATAATTTACCCTGAAGATGGTAACACATGGATGATAGAATTGGACCGGGCTGCGGCCAAAGAGCTCCATATACGGAGCGGTCGTGTATTCTTTTCTCTTTTTTATTGTTCTGGTTTTTGTTCAGATAATGCATGTGTCTATTTTCACTTTTATTTCAAGAAACCTATTTTATTACAACCCCAAATTTCAACCCAACTACAAAGCGTCAATCTTTCCTGAAACTACGTCAAGTTACTGTCATACTAAAAAACAAGTAACGCTATATTACGGCTTTGCTATTGCTATCAAGCCTTTTAGAGCATCTTATAAATTTGGAAATTATGACTGACACGATAAATATAGTTTCCATGAACTGTCAATGGTTGGCTGATCTCTCCAAAAGATGGGACGTCTTCCAGTACTTCAAAAAGAAGAAATATAATATAATCAGTTTGCAAGACACCCACACTGACAAATAACATTAATGCGGTCAGAGTGGGAAACCAATGCATGGACTAGCCCTCATTTATCAAATTCTCGTGGAGTTACAATACTTTTTAAGAATAATTTTGACTACAAAGTAGAGAGGATAGAAAGAGATCCCACTGGAAATTTCCTGATAATGAGCATGTCTATTTGTGATACACCAGTTACGATCGCAAATATTTATGGCCCAAACACTGACAAACCAAGCTTCTATAACAATGTTAACAAATTGATAAACGACATGGGAAATTCTTCAGTGATAATATGCGGTGATTGGAATATGGTTTTAAACCCTGAATTAGACACCGAAAATTTCAAACATATTAATAACCCACACTCTAGAAAGATAGTGCTAGAACAAATAAATAAGATTCACTATCTAGACGTGTGGAGAATCATGCATGAGGATGATCGAAGATATACGTAGAGGCGAAAAAAAAAACCCAAGACAACAAGCGAGACTCGACTTTTTTTCTAGTGGCAACGGACATCTTTAATATTACTACTCAAGGGGAAATAAAACCAGGGTATAGGACTGACCATTCTGTTATAACATTACATTGCAAATTTTAAAATGAAAGTACTCAAGAGTACTATTGTCTGGAACAGTAATGGATGTGCAATATCGATTCGTTGCTTCAGAATAGTGTACATCTATTTCGATTTTCGGGAGTTTCCGAATTGTCACCGTAAGAGTTATTTGCCCCTGCCCGCTAGTGGGCACTCGAGTCAGGGAAGACAAAATATGTACTCAATAACATGAAAAGAGATAGGGTGCAATAAGCCTTTCCGCGATTACAAGAATCGGGAGTGATCTAGAGTTCGCTGTGTGAAATGAGTTACCTGTATCTCTTTATTCAGCATTACAAAGGCACGAAAACAAATACAGTTTGCCATACACTGTTTACCTCTGGACATCGCAAAGAATATTTGAGCTCCTTGATGAAAGCTACCATGAACAATCTTTGTGCTGCTAATTATATGGGCAGGAGGCCCAGGATTTGTTTCCACGTCATTTGCCATTGTTATGAGAACCGGCAAATAATACCCACATACAAACAATTGCATAATCCATAAACTGGCAAAATAAGAACAGTTAGACCTGGAAGCTTCATCCTCACTATAAAACTTTGAAATTCAATGATGTAAAAAAGCATACACAATCAGAAGCATGAGTGCTGCTAGCTTTACCTGATTGCCTCGTAATCGTATGCAATGGATACCAATTTGTTGTATGTACTGGTCAATAGAAATCCCCATCGTTCTTAGAAATTTAGTTTACACGTGCCTTACAAGTTAAATTTAGAACTTTCGAGCGTGTTTTCAGCTCCAAATGTGCTCCACTCCAAAGTGTGCTCAACTCCAAGTGTACGCACAACTCGATCGTACAAACCAGACCTATTAAATTCGGGCCAAATTCACAATCACGATTTAGTGAATTGGCACGGACAATTGACAAATAGGCCAAAATACTTTGAAGCTAAATTAATTGCCAAATTATGCGACAAATATTTTCTCATTATCAGCACTGAAATGTAAATGTTGTTGTTGCTGAGAAAGGAATTCTGACGAAACGTTTTCCTTCAGCTCAAGTTGCAAGCGAATCCGATGATGGGCTGTAAACAACACAAACAATGATTCCGTTCAAGGACGTAAATACAGTATGGTATAGTATGGTCTGGTGCTTGCCAATGAATCAAACCAAGTTTTTCCCCCACGTCGACGGTCGTCCACTTTACACGTCTGCTTATCATCACGGGCAATGCTGACACTAAAATCCCGCCAGAAGGAAACCACCCTTGTACCAAAAAACATTGTCCACTAATTCACGAGCAGTGTAAACAAAACAAGGTAAAAGATACGACTGGCGATACCGTTAAAATACAGGCCTTCGACTAATTCATCTAAATATACAAACGTTTTTGGTTGGTTTTATCCCTTCGGAGTTAAAAAATGTGAACTTGCGGATTTTCTTTCCTTTGACCGCATCACTCGTTGGCTGGCCTAATCACACTCATAAGCTGGCCAGATGGCTCTGCGCAGTTATTGGGTCAGGGGTCAGCCGGCTATAGTGCGTGTACCAGTGTTGGCAAGCAGCCAAATTTGCTGTACGACAACAGAGTCTGGGAATAGGGCTTCGCCCTGTTCCAGACAAAAAGTGAAAGGGGAAGGTCATTCTGGAAATTCAACTGCTCATTGTTGAAAGATAAAGAATGCTTGAATTTGACAAGAAAAGTTATAAAAGAAACTGTACAAGAATATGCGCACAATGTCTATGAAATTAGACATAGATGACGAGCTATTTCTGGAAACATTACTAATGAAAATAAGAGGAGAAAAAATTCAATATTCAGCAAGAAAAAAAAGGAGATAAGGAAGAGAAAGAGTTGGAGAGGAACATAGAACTTTTAGAAGCAGAAATAGAGCAGAACTTTGGAACAACGAACATGGAAAATATTCAAACATTAAGCCAATATAAATTGAAATTATAAAACATTCGAAGCGAAAAAAATACAAGGATTAATTACTAGAACAGAGGCAGAATGGGCTGATTTAGGTGAAAACCGACTAAATATTTCTTAGGTTTAGCGAAAACTAATTATACTAATAAAACTATAGCCAACCTAACACTGGAAAACGGTGAAAATATTTACGATAGCACAAAAATAACAAACGAACAAAAATGCTACTGTGAAAATCTATACTCCAAGACGGATACAGACGTCAACAGAGACGACATTTAACATTTTCTAGATTCATTGGACATGCCAAAACTGAATTTGGAAGAGTCTGAAATGCTAGAGGGGGACATAACTTTTGACGAATTGACCAGAGCACTTAAAAATTCTAAAAATTGCAAAGCCCAGGTTTTGATAGATACCCAGCAGAATTCTTTAAAGTGTTTTGGAAGGATATAGGTCATTTTGTATTACCTTACATCAACTCTGGATATCGTCATGGAAGATTATCAGTCAGTGCTAGGCAGGGAGTAATAACATGTCTTCCTAAACCCGAAATACCTCGAAATTACTTGAAAAATTGGAGACCAATAACATTATTAAACGTCATATACAAACTTGCGTCTACCTGTATTTCAAATAGAATAAAGTGCGTCCTGGATAAGGTGATACACGAAGACCAAAAAGGTTTTATGCAAGGGAGATACATTGGTGATAATATTCGTCTGGTGTATGATTTGATGTTAACAACTAAAGAAAACGATATCCCTGTGCTACTTTTATTAATAGATTTTGAGAAATCCTTCGACTCGGTTTCATGGTTTTTTATTGACGAGGTTTTACAAGGATACAACTTCGGGAAATCAATTAGAAACTGGATTCGCACTTTTTATAAGGACGAGTGCTCATTCACCCCCATGGTTCATTCACCCCCATGGGTTAGTTTATCGGGATAGGGAGATCGCGTGCCCTTTCTATACTACTCATCGCGCACTACTCATCGCGCATGCGCAGCCAACCCATTCTACTGTAGGGTGCAAGCCTGGCCCATGGAGTCTCAGGTAGCGGAAACCCCAGGTCTCTCGCCCCACCCTATCCCGTACCACACCTATAGGGATAGGGAGATCGCGTGCCCTTTCTATACTACTCTTCGCGCACTACTCATCGCGCATGCCCAGTCGACCCATTCTACTGTAAGGTGTAAGCCTGGCCCATGGAATCTGAGGTAGCGAAAACCCCAGGTCTCTCGCCCCACCTTATCCCGCGCCACACCTATGCGACCCACTGTGCAGTGAGTAAAGCGGAGGAGGAGGAGGAGTAGGAGTCGGACACGCCACGGATTATATTAGGGAGATATAAGAACTTGTGTTATACAAAATGGTCACTTATCGTCGTTTTTTTCAAAACATTCGTGGTTGTAGACAAGGTGACCCAATTTCTCTCTATTTATTTTTGTTGTGTGCTGAGATTTTGGGAATCATGATTCGACATAATAACAATATCAAAGGCATTACTAAAGCAAAAACTGAATATAAAATCAGTCAATACGCGGACGATGCGCAGTTAACCCTTGACGGTTCGGAGACATCGCTCAGATCAGCTTTAAAGACATTGGATATATTTTATAAACTATCCGGTCTTAAAATAAATGTAGATAAAACCAAAGCAATTTGGATCGGTGCACTAACAGGTTCGGAAATAAGATTATGCCAAGATATAAAACTGGAATGGGTGACAGATTTCAACATGCTGGGGAGAGCTTTTTCATCAGTAAATTTTACAGACATTTGAAAAATAAATTATTTGGCAAAATTAAAAGAATTAAAGAGAGAGTTGAGTAAATGGAAATTGCGTAATAAACACTATTAGGCAAAATTACCATTATAAAAGCATCGACACTATCTAAATTAACTCATCTTTTCCTTGCTCTACCTAACCCTCTCGACGACTTTATCCAACAACTAAATACAGTATTGTTCAAGTTCCTTTGGAATGGAGGGAATGACAGAATACAAAGGAAAATAATAACACAGAATTATAAACATGGGGGACTGCGTATGGCCAAAGTCACACATTTTATGCATAGTTTGAAAATATCATGGATAAAAAGAATATTATTCCACAGCAGAAAATGGAACAATCTCGTTAATGTCGACTCCACTACCCTCCACAATATATGGAATCTGGAGAACGGTTACATAAAATGACAAATTCCAAACATTGTTAATCCTTTCTGGAAAGATATGTTTCATGCATGGCAACTTCTAAGACGAAAACTAATACCTCAGAAAGTAGACGATATTGCCAACCAGCCAGTTTTGCTTAATAACAATCTGAAGCATTCTATTTTTATCGAACTCTGGTACGATAAAAGCATAAATTATATACGCGACATCGCAGACTGTAAAGGAAAGCTGTCATCTCAAGATATTAAAACTAAATACAATATAAGAGGAACATATCTAGATTACCATCGCGTGGTTACAAATATTACAGAAGTGTGAAAGACTAAACTAGTACACGAATACAGTGAAACGTTACAGTATAGCTCTGTTCTAGTAATAGAAAAAGCTACATTATTGAAACAGAAAAAGGGGCGTAGAACGTTTTATGATTTATTGAATGGTGAACAAGGATTAGTCATTAAAACAACCGAAAAATGGGACGAATTATTTAAATTTGAAGATAGACTGCACTGAAACATACCAAAATACTTTCTCGTGTACAAAGTTCACAAAATTAAGAAATATACAACACAAAATTTTACACAGAACTTTATGTACAAATTCATTTTTATACACAATTGGGAAACGAGAAGATGATTTATGCTCTTTCTGTCAATCTCATAAAGAGACAATTGAACACCTACTTTTTATGTGCCCTAAAGTATGGCGTCTGTGGGAAGAGTTGCAAGAATGGTTCCATGACAAAAATATTTCAGTTAACATAAATTATCAAAAAGTTGTATGTGGGTGGGAGGGTAAACAAGATTGTCTAAACTGTTTATTTCTAGTAATAAAACAATATATTTACTCCTGTAAATTCAAGAAAGCAGATTTATATATTATCGCTTTAATAAAAAACAACTTTCAGTCAGAAAAATACATCTCTCAAATGCAAAACACACAAGACAAGTTTCAAAGAAAGTGGAGTAGGATGCCAGTTTTCCGGGGGGAGGGGGAGGGGGGGTGTGAGTTGGGTAAAAAAAAACAAAAAAAGAATTTATAGTTTTATTTTTTCTTTATTTTTTTCATTTGTTCTGTCTAATGTACTTCGTATTTAATAGAGACGTGTATGTTCTTCACATGTCATAGTACACCGTGTGTCTCCTTATAAAGGCAATATATATGTATATATTTACCGAACGTATATATATATGTATCCATCGTATATAATTGCTATATACATGGGTATATATAACATATGTATACGGATATACGTGTGCATGTTTATATTTATGTACGTGTTAATGTACCAAAATGTTCATCGTTACATTATGCGATAATATATACGTATATAAAAATGTGAAAAATGTCATAGGAGAATGGAACATGTTTTTATGTATTTGGTATGTTTTTCGTGTGTCATATTGATGGGTGTCATATATGTGTGTCTACGTGTACGTACTTGTTCATATTTCTGTGGACGCATACCGTATGTCGTTTTTGTTACGTACGTGTATATATGTAAATGAATAAAAAAAAAAAAGAGAAAGAAAAAAAGATGAGGTACTAGTTTATGTGCATACAGGTCAACTTGTTGTTTGAAGACATTGAAACTTTTCTGTGAGTGACAGCCATTCTGCTACGACAAGATCTGCCAATACCTGATACAAGACAGATGTGGCCAAACAGGTATATAATAAATGATAACTGCGAACCTTAATAGTTTGTACTAGTTCAAAACCGAGAACACTTTCACAACATCCGAGTAATTCTACGGTCATGAAATATCCTCAAAATTGGTCTTATGAACCACTCTTGGAAAAATGACAATGACTCAGTTACGTTGTCATTCGGCTAAGAATTATTGAACAGAACATAGTCTTCGCCAAATTGATTGGTGCATCATAACAAAATTCAAACGTGGACACGTAACGGCATTTCTGGCGAGTTAATTGATTCTGTGAACATTTCCCAGATAATCTAGAAATCTTCAAAATATTTCTTATTTATCGAGATTTGATCGAAAATCTACCTCTTGTAGTGTTCCAACGTATATGTCTTATCACCAATCCATGCATAATTCAGGGAATGTCAATGCGAATTAGAAGCAACTTTCCTCAGGATTAAGAGGTAAATGTTAACTTTTCCAATTTGAAGATTGTTGGAGGGCAGATTGTTCCTCAGTCAAGCAAATTAGCACTTAGGAAGTCACTCATTGGCATCAAATGCTATGTTATGGTTGTCAAAAAGCCTACCAGTCCACTAATCGGGATATTGTCTCGTTCTGTTAGAAACGTATACCGTCCAGCTGATTCCAATTTCATAGGGTGAACATTCCGTGTCACCACTATACGGCCCAATATCTCACATAAGTGTTCGATACAAATCTTAAGGTTTAGAAGCCTTGGGTCTCGCTTTGGAAAATCCACTTTTAACGAAATGTCTCTCGGAAGAAGTTTTAACGTCCCAGAAATTGCTGCGAAGAGCAAATTGAGGAAAGTAGGGAAGAAGCCCTCTGTATATAGCCCGACATTTCGGGTTACATGAGCACAATATTCGGGGGGCCGTCGGTGGTTTGATACTCTGGTCCTTGGCGTGCACAGAATTTCAGAATGGTTATTCACAAATCTTTTGATAGGGATTGTCTTCGACATCTTTCACGATTAAAGTATATTGCTAACCATTAACGTTTTCAGCGGAGCGATGCAAAACGATTCCATGGATAGTCTGAACATACACACCACAACATTCCACTATGATACCTTTTCGAAATTTATTACGCTGAAACAACACTTTGTAGGTTCATACAAGACCATTACCAGCCTTATGACAATGAAGCGACCATCGGTTTTTGATCAATTCAGTTTTTAGAACCAGTACCCATAATTCTGAATCCTCAGACTTTAGCTCCGTGGGTCACTCCTGGGAGGCGGCGGCTCGTGTTGTTCGGTCTATTTTTTCTTAGTTTAGATTGATAATTGTAGTATTCTGTAACCAGAACAAGGAAGTTAAAGACTTTCGTTAATCCTGAGAGATAATTTTCTCAAAAAAATACTGAATTTAACGAAAATTTTGTATTTATTTTCGTTTTTTCCCGTTGTACAAATTGGCATTCCCAAAACAAGTGCAAAATGGTCTCCCTTTTTTCCGCCACAAAAGGTACAACCTTCATTGTCTAACACATTTATTTTCTTTAAGAGGCAATTGGTAGCAATTATTCTGTGAATTATTCGATATTGGAGCCACTGGAGAGAGGAGCATCTCGTACTTTTCAAATGGCCTGGAGTATATTTGCTTCCATTCTTCGGTAGTGACTTCAAATGTTTCGTTCCATGTTACGGACATAAATGATGCGTCAAGTGTTAAAGCCTTGCTGGAGGTCCGTTGCATGTGGATTGCGGATCAAGGGTTAACAGAATAGGCAATCCTATGGGAATTCTTGTGTAGTCACAAGACTAATCTAGACGAGAGATCCTGAAGGGTCTTGGCGCCCACCATTGTCTGATAATTGTAAGCTAATGACAAGATGATCTTTTTGTCCATTGTTACTAAGAACAAACGATTGATTTGTATTTTGTTTGCAGAATTTCGAATTTGAGCGAAAAAGATCGAAAAAGGGACACTGGAAAACACCAAGATATTATATATCTAAGGTTCAGGAGTTTCAAGATTTCTAGAAACTGTACTTGATGTCGGTTGTTATAGTACAAGTGAAATGAGCAAAGTTAGTCTGAAAGTGAATGTCCAGAGGATCCTTCGTCTTCGTTTTGTAGTATTTCTTTTTTGCACGTGTCATCATTGGGTACTGGAAGCGAAGACTAATCTCTTTGACACTTTGGCATGAGCCCTGATTATCTCCCTTGGATCGAAACACGCAGTAATCTACAGTTGTCGAGTTGTGACGTTGTTTCACAAGAGTGACGTGCCTTCGGCAGACAAAACGGTGGGGCAGTTCACTTGCAACGGCATTGACTAAAGTAAACTGATTTAAAATTTGAAGAAATACATTTTAATTCGGAATCATTTAATCTCCTTGATATAGAACGAGAAAGTATGGATATTCTCTATAGTCAATATATAGAATATGCCCCATCGTTTGATAAGCCGACTCTTGTGATGCAACGTCACAACTCGGGAATACAGTATTAATTTGAAGGGTAACTTGGATTTTCAAATCGGACCAAAAATGGTATCTTGCACAACTGGACCACAAGGGGAACCTGTGTACCAAATTTGAGAGAGATCCATGCAGTACTTCCTGAGAAATCACGATAAAGTTTCATGGGGAAAACTAAGATGGCTGCCTGGTGGCCATATTGGATTTTCAAATCGGACCGAAAAAGGTATCTTGCACAACTAGACCCCAAGGAAAAACTGTACCAAATTTGAGAAAGATCCATGTAGTACTTACTGAGAAAATGACGATAACAATGATTCATGAGGAAATCCAAGATGGCTGCCTGGTGGCCATATTGAATTTTCGAATCGGACCAGAAAAGGTATCTTGCACAACTAGACCCCAAGGGGAACCTGTGTTCAAAATTTGAGAAAGATCCATGCAATACTTCCTGAGAATTCACGATAACATAGTTTCATCGGGAAATCCAAGATGGCTGCCTGGTGGCCATATTGGATTTTCGAATCGGACCAGAAAAGTTATCTTGCACAACTAGACCCCAAGGGGAACCTGTGTACCAAATTTGAGAAAGATCCATGCAGTAGTTCCTGAGAAATCGCGATAACGTTTCATGGGGAAATCCAATATGGCCGCCTTGTGGCCATATTGGATTTTCGAATCGAACAAAAAAAGGTATCTTGCAAAACTAGACCCCAAGGGGAACCTGTGTACCAAATTTAAGAAAGATCCATGAAGCAGTTCCTGAGAAATTGCTCTAACAAATTTCATGGGGAAATCCAAGATGGCCGCCTTGTGGCCATATTGGATTTTCGAATCGGACCAAAAAAGGTATCTTGCACAACTAGACCCCAAGGGGAACCTTTGTACCAAATTTGAGGAAAGATCCATGAAGTAGTTCCTGAGAAATTGCTCTAACAAAGTTTCATGGGGAAATCCAAGATGGCCGCCTTGTGGCCATATTGGATTTTCGAATCGGACCAAAAAAGGTATCTTGCACAACTAGACCCCAAGGGGAACCTGTGTACCAATTTTGAGAAAGATCCATGAAGTAGTTCCTGAGAAATCGCGGTAACAGGAATTGTTTACGGACGGACGACGGACGGACGGACGGACGACGGACAACGGACCACGGACGAAAAGTGATTTGAACAGCCCACCATTCCACCATCTGGTGATGGTGGGCTAAAAATCTACAGTTCTTCTTGCAACTATTCAAAGTATCAACCTATTTCACAATAAGCGCTTTGATCTGTCCTAGTATGAAAATTGTCCTCATGCATCAACCAATGTCCCGATGCATCAACTATTGTTCTCATGCATCAACCATTGACACGAGGCGCCAACTTTTGTCCTGATGCATCAACCATTGTCCCGATGCGCCAACCCTTGTCCCGATGCATCAACTACTGTCCTGATGCATCAACCATTGTCCCGATGCGCCAACCCTTGTCCCGATACATCAACTACTGTCCTGGTGCACCAACCATTGTCCCGATGCGCCAACCCTTGTCCCGATGCATCAACTACTGTCCTGATGCATCAACCATTGTCCCGATGCGCCAACCCTTGTCCCGATGCATCAACTACTGTCCTGGTGCATCAACCATTGTTCCGATGCGCCAACCCTTGTCCCGATACATCAACTACTGTCCTGATGCATCAACCATTGTCCCGATGCGCCAACCCTTGTCCCGATACATCAACTACTGTCCTGGTGCACCAACCATTGTCCCGATGCGCCAACCCTTGTCCCGATACATCAACTACTGTCCTGATGCATCAACCATTGTCCCGATGCGCCAACCCTTGTCCCGATACATCAACTACTGTCCTGGTGCACCAACCATTGTCCCGATGCGCCAACCCTTGTCCCGATGCATCAACTACTGTCCTGATGCATCAACCATTGTCCCGATGCGCCAACCCTTGTCCCGATGCATCAACTACTGTCCTGATGCATCAACCATTGTCCCGATGCGCCAACCCTTGTCCCGATACATCAACTACTGTCCTGGTGCATCAACCATTGTCCCGATGCGCCAACCCTTGTCCCGATGCATCAACTACTGTCCTGATGCATCAACCATTGTCCCGATGCGCCAACCCTTGTCCCGATACATCAACTACTGTCCTGGTGCACCAACCATTGCCCCGATGCGCCAACCCTTGTCCCGATACATCAACTACTGTCCTGATGCATCAACCATTGTCCCGATGCGCCAACCCTTGTCCCGATACATCAACTACTGTCCTGGTGCACCAACCATTGTCCCGATGCGCCAACCCTTGTCCCGATGCATCAGCTACTGTCCTGATGCATCAACCATTGTCCCGATGCGCCAACCCTTGTCCCGATACATCAACTACTGTCCTGGTGCATCAACCATTGTCCCGATGCGCCAACCCTTGTCCCGATGCATCAACTACTGTCCTGATGCATCAACCATTGTCCCGATGCGCCAACCCTTGTCCCGATACATCAACTACTGTCCTGGTGCACCAACCATTGTCCCGATGCGCCAACCCTTGTCCCGATACATCAACTACTGTCCTGATGCATCAACCATTGTCCCGATGCGCCAACCCTTGTCCCGATACATCAACTACTGTCCTGGTGCACCAACCATTGTCCCGATGCGCCACCCCTTGTCCCGATGCATCAACTACTGTCCCGATGCACCAACCATTGTCCCGATGTACCAACCATTGGCCCGGTAAATCAACCATTCTATCACACCCATGTGTTTTACCAAATAACATTATTACATGTAAAGATGGAAGCCCAGGTGGGATCTAATTCCAATAGATCCTACCTCACAACCAATCGGTGTGAATTATATGACGTCATAATTATCTTCGCGTGTCCAGTTGAAATTGCCCAGAAGGGAAATAGGATTGAAATGGATATCAAAATGTATCGTCTGCATGTATCTTCTTGTGTATCCTTTTGCCGTACATCATGGAACCAATTAAAGTTGGAGAACTGTTTTTTTTTCCGCGGACATTTATTCAAAGTTGTTGATGTCATTATACCTTTTTGAACGTATGATAGGTACACAATCCAATCATTGGATGACGGAAGAATTTCACATGTTTTCTAAAACCAAGGGTCACGCTTGCATCATTTTGATCGTTAATGACGTTTTAGCACGCCCCTACAGCTGTCATACTGTGGACTCTCCAACCCGTGTCGATTTCAGGCACGCGACTTGCAGGTGTTGCTTGCTTCGATTACTTGGCCGGCCAAAGCATTTTTTGTCGGGTATAAGGGTGTTAATCCAGTTTTAAATACACGAGAATATCTTTCTTTTCAGGAAACATCTCCTCCACATTGTGCCGTTTTCAGTATTGTAGAATAGAAATAATTCCTTGTTTACTGTGGTAACACCTAGAATAGATCGGGCTGCAATCGGATGAGTCTAAGTTTGGTCACGAAGGCCGAGTGATCAAACGTGAAGACTCATCCGACTCATCTAGGTGTTTTATCACAAATTATTTCTTAATTGTCCCGGTAAATCAACTATTTTGGTGAAGACTGTATATTACCAGTACATATGTATATAACACGAATATAAGATCAGAGCTTATCAAGGAGATTAATTGAAAGAAATTTTGTTTTTCAAATTTTTTTTTCTCGCAAAAGTGACAAATCAATACACTAAGGACACAAAATTCCAAGCTAATTTGTAGTTTCCTCAGAAGGACGCCATAGTGCAGGGCTTTGTATTACTGAACCTCATACTGGGTTATTAAACTAGGAATCAGAAACTGAAAGATATTTTATTCTTCCTGAAGGGACGAGACCGACCTACCAATCTCCAAGGCGAATTTTTTGTCATGCGTCACCTACACATGGATGTCACCGCTGGTTTATCAGATCTTCCGTCAGCGCAAACATGGGATAGAAGAGAGAGACGTATGGCGGTGTTCAACAGAAGAGAGTTGTAAAACTAATGCTGCCAGGTACTGATTTTGTCATTCAGTGCGTCCGACTTCGTTTCTGGACCATAACTTCTGAAAAACCGAAGGGATTCTTTTCAAATTTAGTATGTGGGTACTTTGCCTCAAAATCTCGCTCAGGATTGTTTCTCATGCCGATCCGCCAATATGTGGCGTCATCTGGGACCAAGTCAAAGGGGAACCCAAATGGAAAATTAGAACTCTTGGACGAGAGATCTGTTGTTGCCATCTTTTTTTTTCTGAACATATTAAAATTTATTTCATTAAAATATTTCTATTAGCTGCTGAGATAGTGTACTTCAAAGAATTTTGGGTCTGGTACAAATTTAGTATGCAAAGTGAGCTTTGATGATGCCACACAGCTTGAGAATGGTATATATTCATTTTTACGATACTGTGGTAGGAAGCGGGTTCTGATTCTTTTGCATTTCATTAACATTGCGTTTACAGGTTATTGGATATCTCTTTTATCACTTGGTTACCAATAGATTCAGAAATATGGTTACCAAAGCAAACAGTAACCAAGTATTTTATCTCACGAGCTTAATGGTTAAAGTGATGTTTTAATGAATATGAATAACACAGACCATTGCTACTGAATATTCAGTAATTAAGATTTTAGAACCTGAAGAATTTCAAAATAATGCCTTTAGTATCTGGTTGCTATGATAACCGTTTTTCTAAAAAAGAATTGAAATTTGTCCAAAACGAAAGCCTTATGTTTCCCATATTGTTATATTAATGAACAATATTAATTTGAAAGCGATTAGTCTTCTAGATTTGTAAATATACCAGCATAAACTTGGCTCATTATCACGAGTTCACTTGGTGACATCTCATAATCTCATTTGCATAAATTTCCTGTATATCATATTTATACTTCGAACTAATATCGTAGCAACCGTTTGGAGTATTTATATGCGGCTAACGGCAATTATGCAGAACTGCGAGTACCTCTGGGTTTCCACAATTTCGTTTCGCACAATAACTTTTGAAAACCTGAACTGATTATTTCCAAATTTGGTATGCGAGTGCCTTGCATCAAGATCTCACTTGAAATTGTTTTCCAGGCCCATTCCCCTATACCCGGTGACGAAGTTAAAATGTCGTTTCTGAAAACCTGAACGGATTAAAAAAAAAAGCCCCCAAAAAACCCTGGTTTCTCTACATAACATTATTCCTGATCAAGACCTAATTGAAAGCTTTAGTTCCTTTTTCGTATCTGATCATCAATGTAATGTCAGTAGCCATGAACCTTCGTTCAGTTTATATCACATATAAACAATGCCATTTGCGGGATGTTTTCGTTGGCATGCATTTGAGTCTCGTTTGTATAGACACATAGTTCAAATCATTCATTTACGCTTCGTTTCAACCCACTTATTTTTTTTTGTATAAATGCCTACTTGTCACATTCCACTTTAAGCATCTGATACATTTTATCTATTATTTATTTTCTCATAAATAGGATTATGCTTGTGATTTGTGGAAACATTGCCATATTGTGTGAATAACAATCCGATAAATATGGACGCAGAAATTCTGCATTTACGGTGACTGGATGATGAATGCCGTTCTCGGCTGATGTAACTCATAACATTCACTCTCACCCAAAGGCTGATATGTTGTATGAGTATGTTATTCTTGTATTTCAGACTACAAGCTCTGTGGAACAAAGAACTTGCTTCCCGCGGTGACAAGGCGTCCTTCTTCCGAGTTTGTGTGAAGTTTTTACTGCCAGTCCTGTGTCGTGTGTTCCTCATGTGCACTGTACTTCAATCGTGCCTTACATTCACAACGGTACAAACATATGTGGTATTCGGTCATTGTGGCGGTTGTGGCAGCAATTTCAGCATAGATCTTTGAAAGAATCTTGTTCAACTTTGTAATGCTATATTAGCTTGACTGGCACTCGAACGATTATATTGTATGGACGATTTATTATTTACTACCCGAGTTAGCCCCAGGGTTCCGTCCCCAGCACCGCTCACCCAAAGACCATTTGACAAAAGAATCCAATGTAGCCAGTAAACTTCTGGGTTTTCGCTTCCATCACATAAAGTTAAGCCCAGTTTACTGTCTCTTAGATATAGCACTAAACTAGCAGTACAGCTGATTATGCTTGATTCAATTCACGCAATGTAATTCAATCCAGTCTAATTCGCGCTAGAGGACAAATGAAACTCACATCAAAATCCTTAATTCTCTGCAAAACCAACATTCCCAAGTCACACGTGGTACAGTTTATCTTTCACAACCGAAATACTTACTCGCATGTCGACTCTACGACGAGAGAAGCGATTACAATTTTAACATTGCTAACTACCGCTTCCTGGAGAATAACATCCCAGAAGGGTTTTCCCAATCCAGGGATTCCTCTCACGTTTACTCTACGGCTAGAGAGGCGATTACAATTCCACATAGTCAACTGGACAGTAACATCCCGGAAGGGCTTTTTTGGGGGTCGGTCTTGTATTTTCCTACTAAAAGGGCCAACCTTATACTTTGAGGAATTTTTCAATCTGTTAATACCAGAGATGGATGATATTCAGTCGTATTGCCCAAGGCTTTCCTTCGTTTACGGATACCCAACTAGGCAGTTCAGTTTAAATCAGTAACTACAAATTTATCTTTCAGACGTATATCCTTATACAGCGCCCAAAGGTCCGAATATATAGAACAAGTTGAAATCACTTGAAATCCTGTACGTTTATCTCCCTATTTAAATCTGGAAAGTCACGCCATGCATCTTCCAAGAATACGGTTTCTAAATGCTCGACTCAGAAATTCGTGGAATTTGAAACTAGATTTTGCTAAGTTAATCTTTGTTTCTTATAGTTTGTTTATACAAAAAAAAGCTGGGTATTTAAATTGTCCCCGGTATTGCGTCAAAGATCTGTATGTATTATTTTTCTGGGATAGAAAATGGGATTTGGGGTTTTAATTCTGTCTTTGTATTATATACTTATTATACGTATTGACATACTTTGATGAAATGGTATGGCCACACTTCATGTTCGGGAACTGTTAGTTCATTATTATTAACGGCAGACATATATTTAAGTTATTTTCTGTGTTTCTCTTGTTAAGGTGTTCTTGTTGAAAAGAATTCTGCAATTTATTCAAGCTGACGACGAGGGGTTGGAGTTTGGGCTGGGACTTGTGGGAGTCATGTTTCTGGTTTGGTTGGTTCAACAGTTCTCTTTGAGCGCTGTAGCAAGCACCTCTGTGCTACACGGTAGGGAAAGTCATGCATACTACATGTAAGCTTAACTATCAATTTCATCGCAAATCTGCATAGTTTCACTCAGATACGTTATACTGTACATAATACTGTAGAAAAACGACATGGCAATTCATTCGTATTAGATAATACTTATCAATGATTATGTTTTTACGAGTAAAGAATAATGATGTATTTCAGCCATCATTGCTCTCTTACAAGAAACAAACTTTTTTTAAAATATGGTATGTTTTAGCGAGGTTTTGCGAAGAGGTGCGGTTGGATTGGCAAGAATTAAATATTACGTATTAACACAGAAAAAAATTATATGTCGTGCTAGTTGTTTGCTCAAAGAAATTATGGGGGCATTGGACCATAGGGTATGACAGCATCTCACAGTAGTACATTAAGTAGTACGTTAAAAATTTTAAACTTTGAGATGAAAACAGTGGCCATCTCTCGCTGTAAACACATGGAGTCAGCCCAGAAACAGAATAAACTTTACACCAAAATATTTGTTCTCAAAAGACGAATTTTGTTGAACGTTTACAGAGAGAAAAGAATTCCGTTCTCAACTCGAAATTGACGATTTTGCACAAATACACTACATTGAGGTAAAACTAATCCACCGATTCGAGCACTGTTGTACCCCCGAATTTATCGGACTATGCGACAGGCCAGCCCTTCGATTGGTAGATATTCAGATAAAGTATTGTCTGTAAACACGCAAATGTTCCGCGAAATCAACGCTCGCTGGCAATATTCACGGCCAGTTAAATACCAGTTCTGTCTTCAACGCGGACCTAGTAAAATCGGGCATCCCTGGTCGGTCTTATTTCATTGAACACCGT
Source organism: Hanleya hanleyi (assembly GCA_036873755.1). Classification (NCBI taxonomy): domain Eukaryota; kingdom Metazoa; phylum Mollusca; class Polyplacophora; order Lepidopleurida; family Hanleyidae; genus Hanleya; species Hanleya hanleyi. The sequence goes on from JAVTVY010038708.1 coordinate 120,153, forward strand.
GTTATGATACCTTATAAGTGAACACTGACCTATTGTGATGAAACGGAAATTATTGGTTTGATGTCAGTAATGTACAGAGATCTCTTAATGAAATAATGTCATTTAACATTGCGAGGGATAGGGGAAATGATTACTTCCTTCTAACTTATTTTGAGGTGCTGTGTTTCAAAAACCCGAAGAACCAGTTTCCCTTAATTACTCAGAGCTTACAAGATAGCGTTGTTTAAAGATAACTGAACATTTTCTGTCGTAGGGGAAAAAATCATTTTTGTCAGCATACATCGCTATAACGCGCCATGTCCTTCCATTTCATGCCTGTTTGAAACTGGTGCTGTCTACTGTAAAGGTATTCGGAATTGTGGTGATCCTTATAGGTTACCGGATATCAGAAGTGGTGTTGAGACACTGAACACCGAGTTGCTAACACACGCTGTATTCTTTTTAGCAACCCGAATGAAAGGTGCCGCTATGTGTATGCTCTACGAGAAGATGCTACGCCTTCGAAGCATTCGGAAAAATACGGTTGGGGAGGTAACTTATATTATTAAATGTTTTAATTTTCTTTTAATATATTGTATAGAGGTGATCATGGAATGGAATAAAATGGTCAACATTCTTGTGCCGTTATAGGAGCATGATGTAGGGGACAGCGATACATAGGTTGTCATTACAGTGTGAGCTAATTAATCTCTCAGTATGATAAGGTAGTTTTGGCCTAACCGTTTGTATAGTCACCTCAAATACACGCATATATACGGTTTGAAAAGAGTAAATACTGCCAACAACCACATCGCTCTGGTGCGCATTTCTGCTTTACAAAGCTTTCCTAAAGAGCATACCACATAGAGCATAGTACAGAATGTATATAGTCGATATATATATTGAAGATAACGTTGACATCTTAATCCTTTAGTAACAATATCCTAGGTAAGTCTCTTCAACAAGCTTAGTCCTCAGTCGCAACTTGTCGTTGATATGCCCCAGTTTTGCAAACTGTCAATTCTTTAAACCAAATCTATACATTGAGTTCAATTTGATTGAACACTTTGACATTTTTAGCTCGTGAATACGTTCTTGGTTGACGCTACTCGACTGCACGCTGCTATTATTTTCTCGATTCTTCCGGTGCTGTTTTGTGTCTCTTTGGCGTTTGGTGTGACAGGCTCAGTTTACCTCATCGGCTGGTGGTCTATGATAGGACATGGTATCTTCGTTTCGATGATATTATTTCAAGTGAGTTTTATATGATATTCCGCCGTCCTTAATATATGGTTAAAATAATGTTGTAAATCAGCTGGCTAGACCCATCCTCCCCACAGCGCATGTTCCATTTCGCAGGCTCATTTACCATCCCTGCCTCCAATAGCGGAAGTTGACCTTTACTACGTTTCTATGACGTATAGGGGAAAACCAACGAACGCACGGTTCAGTTTGAATCCGGCCGAACAACTCCTTCAGTGTTGCACATGAGCGAACTACTTTTCATATACTCTGTCCAGATAAACAGGGAAATTTATCTCCAGATAATTCTTTTTAACGCTAGGTCAACAGAGGTATTATGCAGACTTGAAAAGTAATCGAAATGTTCGGTAAACATCTATTTTACTGTATATGATGTCACTTCCGGCGATGTGCGCGAAGGCCCCGAATCCGGTCCAAAAATCTGACTGGTACATGCGTATTAAACCGTTCCGGCGCGTCACATCTGGAGATTCATAGGAAATTCATGTTGTCGTCCCCCGAGCGTAGAATCGGTCCCCTTCGTAGATTTCCGCTCGGGAGTTCCGAATGGCAGCTGGGGTGTTATTAGACCCCCAGCGAGGTGGTTGGGCTAGACCAGGCAGTAAATGTAATGGATAGTTTGTAATGGCATCTGGATATATTATTTTAGATGGGGATTGCGAATACCGCATCAAGGCTGCAAAAGTCGAGAATGAAGTTTACCGACGCCCGGGTAAGTTGTCACTGTATATATATACAACTAGAAAAAAACTTTAAAACCGTAAAAGGTTACTTACCATTTTAAATGAATCTGTAATAACCAACGTTTGTATTCCACTGATATTTTGAGCATTCCAATAATATTTTCCTCTCACAAGTTGCTCTCATGGATATAGTGTGCGTAATATAGAATATTATCCGTACGGTATCCGTAGCTAAGATTCCAAGCTTTTTTTTGTCACCGTGTCTTAAACGGACCTCATAAGTTTCGGTTTGCTCAAGTCAATGCCTCCAGCGAGTTAGAAACACAATTAACAAAAATAAGATCTGGCCGTCCCTAACCACATCCCGTCTCCTGGCCGTCCCCAACCACATCCCGTCTCCTGGCTTTCCCCAACCACATCCCGTCTCCTGGTCGTCCCCAACCTCATCCCGTCTCCTGGCCGTCCCCAAGCACATCCCGTCTCCTGGCCGTCACCAACCACACCCCGTCTCCTGGCTCAAGTCAATGCCTCCAGCGAGTTAGAAACACAATTAACAAAAATAAGATCTGGCCGTCCCTAACCACATCCCGTCTCCTGGCCGTCCCCAACCACATCCCGTCTCCTGGCTTTCCCCAACCACATCCCGTCTCCTGGTCGTCCCCAACCTCATCCCGTCTCCTGGCCGTCCCCAAGCACATCCCGTCTCCTGGCCGTCACCAACCACACCCCGTCTCCTGGCTCAAGTCAATGCCTCCAGCGAGTTAGAAACACAATTAACAAAAATAAGATCTGGCCGTCCCTAACCACATCCCGTCTCCTGGCCGTCCCCAACCACATCCCGTCTCCTGGCTTTCCCCAACCACATCCCGTCTCCTGGTCTTCCCCAAGCACATCCCATCTCCTGGCCATCCCCAAGCACATCCCGTCTTCTGGCCGTCCCCAAGCACATCCCGTCTCCTGGCCGTCCCCAAGTACATCCCGTCTCCTGGTCGTCCCCAAGCACATCCCATCTCCTGGCCATCCCCAACCACATCCCGTCTCCTGGCCGTCCCCAAACACACCCCTTATGCTGGCCGTCCCCAACCACATCCCGTCTCCTGGCCGTCCCGAACCACATCCCGTCTCCTGGCCTTCCCAAACCACATCCCGTCTCCTGGCCGCCCCCAACCACATCCCGTTCCCAACCACATCCCGTCTCCTGGTTGTCCCCAGCCACATCTCGTCTCAGTTGATTTACGAGTGATAACCATGGAAATAAGCAAATATTTAAAACTAGACATTGTTGGTACAATGACACGGTCTTTCCTTTCGTTGGAAATTAAGTCCATGTCATGTTGCATAGGCGATGTCGATATAATGATAACTGAACACCCTTCGTTTACTTAACAAATATACATAATGCATCATGGGATTACAGAGGGCTCATCATGGTTCACAGCTCCTGTCATCACTTAAAACAACGTTCATTTAATTACAATCGCGGGATGACTCGGTTGGTACAGTCGAAACTCCTGAAAGCTTTAACTGGTGTGTCGGGTTACATACAGGTCTTCACGCCTTGTCAATGGAGAACCAATTAATACCTCATTGAAACTGATCTGGCGTTAGATGGATGAAATCAATTACTACTTAATATCGAAAGCGTTTAACCTGACGGGTGATAGGCAAATAGCATGCACGAAGTGGAGAGAATGTTTTTTTTGTGTTAAATCCTCAAAACAATGTTATAATCTTGAAATTTCACAAATAAACACCTATATATATTCCCTCAATCAAAATTGATGACCTGTACCAGAAACTTCAGCCTATTATCCACAAATCGCGTGAAACAACAACGAGATGCAGTCATATGCCGGTTCACTCACGTATTCTGGCGCACAATTTTAGTCGACTGGGTGTTGTTCTTAAATTAGAAAACAAATCTATACCTTCTTTGTGCAATCCATTCGTATTTCATCTCGGAACATTCCACATAAACGGTGACAGCAAATGTTCACTCGTTTTAGGCACTTTTATCTTGGAAAACAGCTATTTTCGTACGCTCGCCGTAAACAGAACAGTGGCGTGTTCTTGAAGAACAGGTGCGCGTACTTCCGGTGAAGCAAGTTATTCCCCTTGTTTGTTTTTGAATACCAGTATACCTGAGCCTCTGTCTACGCTGTATTATTTCAAACTAACGGCTTTCTCGTAACTGTTCAAGTTTTCCACAATTACTGTTCCCGGTACAGAGTCATTGTCAACGAAAGAACACATTATTGGAAGTAACAGAGAACAAATTAGAAGTCCGTACCTATTGCGGTCCAAGAGATAAAAGGTTTCCAAAATTGAGCCGGCCCCGCCATGTAACACGACATTTATTTAATTGCGAACACCGGATGCCTCGAGTGCTACAGCCGAATCGCTATAGCGAAATTGACAACACCCATTGAATAGATGAAATCAACATGTGATCATTTAACGGCTTAATAGTTCGGGAAAATTGTTTTTTTAATATCTCTAAACCTATCAAAGCTATATTCTTGAAATTTCATAGGCAAATACATATATATATTCCCTCAATAATGCCTAAAAATAGGCAAAATTTGCAAAATTTGAATACATCGTAAATTTCAGAAATTGCTAATTATCTCCAAATCTTTCTGGTATGTTTTATGGGTTCTACTGATGTTCTGTTACGTCATGTAATGACCTACATTCATGTGCAAATTTCAACTTGACTGCAGTCGCAAAATTATCCGTGGCCATATCTCCAAAACCAAGGTAAAGGTCATCTTGAAAATTCGGTGACGTCATACCTGTATTATGGGGTATAAATGTGTTAAATTACAGATTCCTGCAAGTTGTAGTTTTGGAGTAAAGTACATACAACGCTTTTTGCATTTTGTAATATTCAAGGTCAAGGTCACATCGGATGGTTTTACAACTAGCGCCAAAAGAAAGTCAATATTGAACTCACTATTGCGTCATTGTTTTGTGACTGTAAGTGTGTTAGTTTTTCAGTAAATGGAAGCCGTATTTTCGATATTTGGATGTTTATCACTTCAAATGTCAAGTTCAAGGCCGAGTTCTGATACAAGTGCTGACCTTGCGACGTCATGTAGGTCATGTGACCTTATTTTCAGGCTGATCGCATTAGCCGTTCATTATTTGACAGCCGAACTTTGCACTCATATAGCGACACTCCTGGAGGTCAAATGTCAAATTTAAGGTCACATCCTTTTCGGTCATTTAAAGGGTTCAATAATGTTAGAAGTATCAATGCCGTAGCTTATTTCCTTATAAAATAACGGGTTTTGAAAAACATTAAAGGGGAGATAACTACTTTTTCTTGTTACGTAACAATTCCAAAATATAACTACAGCATGGCCATATGTAAGACTTAACAACCGTGAACTTTCTTTCAGATATGTTATTAAGATTTCACTGTGCACGGAAGATACGGAAAACAGCACCAGGGAAGAGAACTCGAAAACTGCTTGTCTGACCTACTTATTTTATTGACTCATTTTGTTGAGAAAGTCTTTAAACTTTTACATTCTAAATTTCAGCAGCGTCTCCTTATACGTTTGGTGAATATTCGCAATATGAATTTTTATTAGAAAAGCCCATAGCTCATTAGGTCAAGGTCAAGGTCAAAATTGAATACCGGTACCAGAAACTCCAGCCAAGTATCTAAAGATGTGCCAAATATTGAAGCTGTAGACGAAGCCGTCTAGCTGTTATTTCAAAAGTGAAATAATAATAAGAATAAGGTTAGTACTCATTTAATAGAACATTCGCCTTATTCCAATTGGGATTATAGAAACAGTACGTTATTATAATTAAACTTTACCGAATATTAGCTGTCCTCAATTGAGGCGATGTGTTAGTATATTGCCTCGTTCGCGAGAGAAATTGGAACATTGCCTGGACTCTCAATTAAATCTGCGAATCGCGGTCGACTTTATCAGAATTCAGAGTATTATAAGCGTCCGGTCCGTCATTCATAGCCACGGTTGAACCCCCGACTTTTGTAAAAGACAGGCGCATCACAACTAGGAAAACGTAAAATTTCGGCTTCTTATTTGAGGCGACATTTCACAAGTAGTCAATCAGCCGATGTTATTAATACTCATGAGCTTCACTGAACAAGTACTTGACCTTTGACCTTCGGAAAATACATCGCAAATAGTTTCCTCGATGCATTGAGACAAAATGCTCAATTGATATATATATATATATATATATATATATATATATATATATATATGACGCCAAGTCGACTATGTAACCCGACACATCAAAGTAAAGCGTGCTCTTCCGGTTGTGCTAGTTCAGGGACCTCAAGTTGGCAAAAACATTGGCGTATTGTTACATGAGGGAGATGGCAGGGTAAATGAATTGTATCATCATCCCCACATGCAATTATATTTTCATGGATGTACATTGCATCATGGGATAGAAGTGAGATTGAACGTCCTCAGGTTTCGGGCTAAAATAATTAGATTGTAAATTCAATCTATCAGATTGGAATTAGTGACCAATCCATTCGATTGAATAGTCCATCTATTGGATTGAAAATTTCAATCTAGTAGATTGAATTTTCTGTCCACAACAGATTCACTTTATCGTTTTCATTCTATTAGATTGAATATTTTCAATCCAATAAAAGATTGGTCACTAATTTCAATGTGATAGATTGAATTTCAATCTAATTATTTTAGAGAGTACAGGAGACACTCCACCCCATTCTCTATCGCTCCGTTGCCCCGAGACTATTGTATCAACTCCCTGTGTGGCCAAGTTGAATCGTCAACTCATGAACTAGATATGCTCATTAGCTCGTCAGTATTTCAAAAATTCAATGATTCGAAGCCTTAGGACTCCCTCTCCAATTAGTTATCAGCATGACGTATCGGTATAACCTACTCATCAGCCATTCAGCCGTAGAAAACGTAGGAATGTTCAAGCCAAATCGTGAGTATAAAGCTACAAGGTTTGAAGCTAAAAGTACTCCAGCGATGTAGGTATTGTAGGTATTTTCACAACACTGTCTTAGCGTGTAGAATCTTGTAGATATTTGAACTGTCGCTATTGCATTAGCCCCTGGGAAACAAGGGTTCAATAAAATATTTAATTTATATTGATGTTTGGAACACGATGCTGATAACTGTAGTCAAAATAAATATAATCTCGATTTTCTTAATTGGCAAAAGCCAGAGCCAGATCACTGGAGTTCAGCAGTGGATTGAAGAGAGGGGAATATAAGAGAAGAATGGAATATTAAGGGTAGAGAGGGAGTGACTGAAATTAAGCCAGGTTATAAAATATGAAAACCACAAATGGGATATGGTGGCAGCCTGTGTGCTGGGATGAACTGCTCGGGTAAGGCAAACAAGGACAGTTGCGGTGGTACTGATTTTATTAGGGGTGCCATGCGTGACCAGTGATCGTCCTACCACGAGTGCCCAAAATTTTCAATCAAATCCAATACATGTGCTACAGCATGAAACGTTCTTATGATATCCTGTAAGATGGAAATATTGTAGGTACAAAGAATGAAAGAGCTACTGAACAGCATTCGGCTGATAAAGATGTGGGCATGGGAGAAACCGTTCCTGGATGAACTCTTAGGTGAGTTAAATTCCTCTTCTCTACATGTGTTATAATTTTACGAAGTTGCATCTTAGCTATACTTTCAATTGTCAAGTTATTTCGACTCTCACAAAGTTGACTAATACCATCAACATCGAGATCAGCTAGAGGTTGTACGAGCAATAGGTATTGCTTGTCCAACCTTGTTCAATATTTCAGGCGTCGTCCACAAAAATATGTCCGCGTCAATAATCCAAACAGTTGAAGGCATCATATCAAGGTGGTGATAACAGATGCCGACGTACTGACAATATTTTGACTGCATATCTAAATAATCGCGAGAATAAAATTGTTCTCGATAATGATTTGTATCTCAGACACGCTTTTATTGTAGATGTTCATTTGGGTATCTTGAATGACATGACTACACGGCCCCTAGCACCGGCTTTAGCGGTATTGGGTATAGATATATCGATGAGCAATGACGTAAAAGCCCTATCAAGTCATCTAATAGAAGAAATGGCGAAAATGGGGAAAACATTAGTAGAGTGCAAGTTCTGATTCAGAACACAAGTCTTTGAGGTCCGACTCCGACCTAGCGCTTCATTCTCCACCATTTTAACCACAATAATATATGATTTGTACAGAGGGCAAGCCTCGGGAATAAAACGTCCACCAACAGAATCTCACTATATAGAGATAACAATTAAATGCAACATACAAAAGTGATGGAAAAAGATGCTGGCGTACTGACAAGAAGTCATATAACCCCACTGTCTGACTGCATATTTAAAAACACTGCAAGAACCAAAAATATTCCCTGGGATGATTTGTACCTCAGTCGCGCTTTTATCGCAGCTGTGGACATGGATGACATGAACACAGCCCCTATAGCACTGGCTTGAGCGGTATTATACAAATATCCAACAGCAATAATGTAACAGCCCTATCGGGGCATATGAGAGATATTATGTTCGCAAAAAACACATTGTTCATTGTCTGATTTCACTCAAACAGCTGTGGTTTTACAAATCTGGTTTAGTTTCGTTTTCTTCTTCTCATTGGTGAAGTGTAGAAATGGGGTCCACACTTGCACTAAAATGCAGCCTTGCCCGTAAATCTCGAGTTGCACATTGTAAAACTTCATTGCTTCATTGAAACTGCTGTTTTCTTTCATGGTCGTTCGTTCCTGTCTCTGACCGAAACGAAGGCATGTATTTGGACATACTCTCGTGAACCCAAAGATGCGTTCGAATGAGTTCGAAGTCAGAACATCAAAGTCACTGCACTGGTATCCGACCCCAGCTAAAAACTATTATACTGATATTGCATGCTATACGGGGTGTGATATCACGATTTGTCAGCTCGAGACAGGTGATGTTCAACGAGTGCAACATCACCTGTCGAGAGCTGGCAAGTCGTGATATCACATCCAGTAACTCGAACTATCTGTTTTATTATACTCAAAACGTAGATATGCAGTGTATCAGGGATATATTTTATTAGACTAAGCAGATCGAATTCAGTAAGGTCGTGTCGTCCATCACTATCCAGTTAACAAAAGTATGGTTATTTTATTTTGAAGTTTTTATTTTATTTCTTTTATTTCATATGCATTTGGAATTGTTGCGAAATGTCATGCGAAATAGGTATTTCTCTTATTGACGAGGAAATTCTTTTATGGACGACGGCTGTATATTGAATGGCAGAGCTGACGCCTGCTATATTGACAGGGTCGTGGTAGGGGTAGATGGGGTGAATTTGCTTGGATACGTTTGACTACCGTGGACACGGCGCACAACCATTCAGAAGCAGAATGGCATACGTGAGACATTGGGTACCGGTATTTTCCATTTCTATATGGTTTTATCTATATGATAAAACTTGAAATATTCAGGAAAAACAACAAGGAAAGAGGCATGTACTCCAAGCTGTTCTTACATTGTATACATCATTGTTTCAACGCATCATGACAATGGCCATTGGTTGTATGTTAGCCGTGAGAGAAACTAAACCACTCTGAGTCTATCGCCAATTATTTCGGTTGAATAAATTAATTTCAAATCTATTTCTTCAAGATAAATGTCAAGAAGTAGATGAAATAAACATAAACGATGCGAAATTTACGATTTTTTTATGTGGCTGACATCCTGGATTTTCCATGATACTCTGCTCAAAAGAATATAAATATGGACTGAGATTAACCCAAATGGATCTGCTATACGCTCAGCCAATTTCTGTTGCCATATATGTATTCTGGAGTTACGGTGAAGAATTTGATAGAAAATGTGGTTATTTTCACCAAAAATTCCGCCAACGGATTCTGGCGCATGTGCAGAATTGTTTTAAAAGCAAATTGTTTTGAGAGTTATCAAATGCATGATATGGAACTATGCACACCGTTGATGTACCAATTAATGCAAGAATATTATATTATCAACTCGGAAAGCACGTGCATCCCCATCTTTTATGTTTTTCGTTGCTACCATGGTAACATGGAAACAAGGCTAAACATTATATTGGCCACCACAACCTGCAAATCCAACATCGCTTTTCATGACCGCTGGTCTATATCAAATAAAATAGGTTTTCTCTTGTTCTTCTATGGGGAGGCGTACACCCTATTTCTGCGCATCTTTTTTGGGCCGCTTCGTAAAGTTAGTTCGCAGTAAGTATTCCTTCAGACACCAATAAATCGGCATATGCCTTATTATAAAATTTTGTCCCAGAAAGCACTTTATCTGAAATAAACCACTCAACCCATTTTTTTTTTTTTTTTTGCAATTTCAGCACAACGAAACGCAGAGAGAAAGAAATTTACACTTTTGTCCTTCTTCACAACATTAGGTTTGGGTAAGATTTATCTGGCGCCAGCAATGGCAACAGTAGCCACACTGAGCGCCTACTCCTTGTCCGGGAACACAATGGATGCCGGGACAGTAAGTCTAACGGTTAAAGATCATACTGTCAAGGTCATGTTTCAATGAAGCCAGATTTATGGCATCTCTAGGACAGTGTGTTCTAGCAACTGTATGATCAGAATATTCTGTTCAATTCATGAACTAGCGCCTAAACAAGGAATCAAGTGCTATAGGTGCGGGCATATCAAGGGGGTAGTAAAGTTTTCGACGACTTGTCAACTCTTTCTATTAATCTTGTCATCTTATTGCAGATAGTGGAGCTTGGTGGACAACATTCATGATCGTCACGGTCATCATCTAATGTTGCTGGAATCCGATAATTTGTCCCTTTCATGCGCGATTACGATATGCTTAGTTTACTAAATGATTATTTTTATGGAGTTTGCTTTCCATTTTAGGCATTCTCGATAGCAACAACGTTTTCCTCAATGAGATTAGCCCTGATAGCATTACCCCTGTTTGGTCGATATTTATCTGATGCCAGGGTTGCCTGTGGACGGATACAAGTGAGTAAATGACTTTATATCCCGTTGATGCATACCCAGACAAAATTCGGAAAGTGGCACTTAACCCATACACTCTCAAAACGCAAATGTTACATTTAACATCTAGAGGGTTGGAGGAGGGAAAACATTTAGAAAATGTTGTTTCACAACTTTAAGTGTTGGATGCAACAGCTTAAAATGTTGCATTTAACACTTAAAAGTGGTGAATACAACACTTTCTAAATGTTTTCCCTCCTCCAACCCTCTAGATGTTAAATCTAACATTTGCGTTTTCCCCCACCCCTTTACAGCCACACGGCATCATATCATTATGCATTGGCGAGACGTTTCGCTGCCTCGGATGATCACACCCCCGTGCACACGCAGATATGGCTCCTTTAATAGTATAAATAGAAGATTAAAGTCGGCGCTCTTCAGCGATTCAGGATTTCTAACGTGAATTATTCAGGACTGGTCTCTTTTGAAGTCCGGAGGGTGTTTGCTGAAGAAATAAGTGTTCTAGGTTATTGGAGCTACCTGTGATCAGTGATAATGTACCGTTATTTTCTTCAGCTGTGAGATTTGCCAGTTGAACTAAGCTCCTATTGATGGATTAAGCCAATGAACAATTACGTTGGTACCGTACTGTGCATTGACTACATTCCCCACCTATAGTATTTAAAGATATTTTATTTGATTTTGTTGCTGATATAATATGCATTTTTCTCCATCAGAATTTGTTGCAGCGATCAGAGAAAGAAACTGTTTCAAGAGACGTAAGTGACGAGAGTATAGTTATCGATTTAGACGACGCTAGCTTCGAGTGGCCCGCGGACGTCAGAGAAACGACGGTATCGGGAAAGACAAACGAGGCGTTCCAAAGAGGTTAGATATACATGCCTAATACCGAACAGTACCGGTATATGAAGTACGAACATACTGACCAACGTATTAAAGGCACCAATTGAGATTTCGACAGTTAGTCATCAGTATCTACGAACAAGATAACGTTCGATGACAAATCATTCTCATTCACCAAACACCATAGGCGTCAGACCTGACATCCATACTCAGCCGTCGTTCATAAAGATATTTTCGTGTGAATATTCGAAAGACATTTTTTCGTACGACAATTAACATCGATTCCATATGCATATAGGATGAAATTTAAAAAATAGAAAAGATGGTTTCCTGCAAGAGAGAAGTGATCAGCAGTTTTAATGATGACAGCAAGAATACCAGGAAGTTATTTACGTTATAGCTTATCACTGACAGGTATTCTTGGTCCAAATGAATTTCCAAGTGTTTTCTAGAGAATGGTGTATCTCAGTCACGCTTTAATTCTACGTGGATAATATTAACCCTTTATCTTTTTGATAATTAAATTGGCTAACTCTAACGTTTACTCACTTAAGAGAGAGAATTATAATGTCGAAATGTGATGTGACGTATACACATCTCGCTTAGTAGAAGTATTCACCCTGTGAACAATAGGACGAATTCAAATAAAATAACAATATTGCAGAATCTGGTTTGACAAAAATTATACCATAAGGTGTCTCCAATAAACGCTTCTAACTTTGGAGCTTAATATTACACACTTATAGCAAAATACTATCGTAGCGGGTATTGTCTGCGACACTGTTTCGTAACTTTTGTCCAATGTCAATGGCCTCAGGCACTCTGCACTCTGAGCCTTTTATTGAAATGAAAATTAAACCAACAAACTTATATTTTGTATATTATGTCATATACACATAAGATCATCCTCTTTAACAGTTGAGATCCCTGTGCCTGTAACTCAGCAAAACAGCATACTCAGAGGAATGTCACTGAAAATTAGAAAGGTATTGTCATTTATTTATTTATTTATTTACTCTGAAACTACATGTGTGAAAAAGACAATCTATATAAGTACGTGAATCATGTACTGTACAAGTTTAACTACAAACTGTTCTCTCTAGTGTAGTTTGCTCAGGCACAAATCAACGTTTGAATATATGTTTGTCTATCGATATAGTCTATTTAATACACATTGCCATATGTCTTGTATATAAAAATATTTTTCTGAAGACGAAAATCCCAAATAATAGCAAGCCAGAGAGCGAGCCACTGGATGTTTTTTTTAAATTCATATTTCATTCTTCTTATCTATCTCTTGACTGTAATGGTCTTGGTACAACTGTTGTCTGTTTATATGCATGCACGTATATTTGAAGTCGAAATGTTGATCGATGTATATGTCGATCTGTAAGCGTTGTTATCGATACTCATTATGTGATTTGACCTGTAGGATACTCCCCGGCTTTATCTAGATAAAACAGAGTACACATTTGTTATCATTTTGATCGTAATTGCAGGTACATTAACATTTTCCTTTCCATTTCCAGTAGCTATATTCGATTTTATTCAAGTTTTTATGGAACGGAGGAAATGATAAGAATAAAAAGATTCTAACAAAAGATTCACAAAACAAGGGGGTCTTTTGATATTGTCAATTTGCAGAGGGGATTTATAGATTTCTCGGACTTAAAAAGAAAATATTGCATAAAAGGAACATTTTTAGATTATTCGTGTTTGTTGAAAGAGATTTGATGAAAGTGATGAATGAATACATTGGCTAAAAGTTTTCGGTTACAAACATATACTTACCAGTCCTATATTGCAAAAAAGATTCCTGGTAAGTCAGGAAAGAGTTGAGAGAAAACTGTATTATGCACTAAAAATGCGAATGAAAGGTTAATTTCAAATCTAGCGAAATATGGAATTAAACGCAACATACGATGACATTTTCAAACTGCGTCCCGATGTTGACAGGGGAAAAATAGATGCAAATAACAATACCGAGGAAAGAGAAATTATATTTCTGAAAGCGATGTAAATTCTGTATACTTTTAAATGTATATGTAATTATTGTTTAAGTTGGTCATTGTACTATCGTGTTTGTTGTGACGGGGTTGGGAAGTCCAATGTCAAAAAAGGGTATAGTCTATTAGCACCGAATTATCCATTCCGTCCACACAGGGACAGCTGGTCGGCGTATGTGGTCGAATAGGAAGTGGAAAATCGGCATTGGTAGCTGCGCTTTTGGGACAGGTATCTATACCATTTCACAAACACTCATGACTTGAGAATTCCATTTGCGAAGTAGGAATTGACGTTAACATAGTATTATCTTTCCCGCATAAATTTTTGATAATCAATTCTACCATGAAAATCCTACATTACACTGTGTCCATATGACCCCATGTTCCGGGATTAGCCGCACCAGAAACTAGGTACGACGCGTTGAGTCAGAGATCCCGTAATTTACGATCATATTTTGCCATCAGTTGGTGATATGTATCACTAAACTAGAGACGGAATAGAGATCTTTGACAGTATAGCTATATCAAGTTGATTGAAATCATCGCATTCTTCTCAGGGTCTAGGAAATGTTACTACTGAGATATATATGCCATGTGCAGGCCGTTCTACCACATTTACCTCGCATATATTCATTAATTAATAATTTCTCTTCGTGGTCAGCTTGAGTTTGGCATGATCAGTTTCATCTTTCACATATTACGAGTGTTTTTATTTCATATTTACGACCCGTTCTTCTGTTTCGAGTTACGAAAATGAACGACCGTCATTTAATCTAGGTCATGTTAATTTCGGTCGCGGATACTTCACATGGACCAACGGCACGTCAGTCGATTACAGGTAAGGACCAATGATAACTGCCACAGTGTGATTCATGTGATTTTGGACATTGGACTTAAATGTCCACTATTTCTCGCAAGTATTTAGATTTTGGGCGGGAAATGGTGAAAGAATGAATATTCATGAGGGTCCGGTGTTCCAATTCAAATGAATATATTCACGATCGGTGAAGGATGGCTATCGTTCGGCCATGTGAACTATTCATACCCGTTCATTTCTTCGAGAAGAAAGGTCATATCCGATATCGAGTCAGAGAGTCAGCCACGTGATCCTTGTGTGTCTGGAATAATATGTTCGCGTCGTAGCTATATAGGGTCTATATCATAACTGACGTCGACGCAATTCCGAGTTCTGGTTGTCTTTGACGTTTGACAGTTCTTGACTAAGCTTGATGCATTTCAAAACATTCGGTCAAATATCACAGAAGTTCAAGAGTATGACCGTCGTTGATAAAGTTGAGCATGGAATGTTCCGATCCAAATCGCAAAATCACAACCTCCTTTGAGTGGTTCAGTCCATACTGTTACTATGATATATAAACTGTCTGCTTCGATCTTTAAAACATTGTTAGATCATTTTATTTTGTGTTCCAGATGACGAAAACCAAGGGAAAACTGGCGATAAATGGAACCGCAGCGTTTTCTCCTCAAGAAGCTTGGATATTTAACGACACTATCAAAGAAAATATCTTGTTCGGAAGACCTTTCCATGAAGAGAAGTTTGTAGGCCGAACTTGATCATGTTGACGATAATAATTATTATAAGCAGACATTATCATAACGACTTGACGGCGACTAATATATCGTTGGTGCCTATATAGTATGGTCATACTAGAGGATAAATCTATAGAACGGTGATATACAATGTATATCCTTGCATATCGTTCCAATCGACCATTATCCTCCAGGCTCATTGGTCCATTTATCGGAATGATCATGACCGCTGTAAAAGGAAATAATGTCTGATAGGAGAGAATGTCAGGCTCCTACCTATTAACCCAGCCTCGACATATCTTCATGATTCGCAGCTGCGACAGATACACAGACCCTCGAAACAAGAGTTTGGGAGGGTGTGGGCGGTGATATTACGGTGACGTGTCGAAATATGGGGTCTCTATTTATAACCCCATTTTTATATAAAGCCTGTGGACAAATATATATTCCCAAAGAGAAACATATAAAAAGAGGCTTGCTCCTTGGGACTGTCACATCTCCTCTAATGGACTAAAAGCTGCCTAGTGTAGTTATACACATCAAGGTTTCCTGTTGAGGAAAATTTTAAGCGCAAAACTGTGATTTTCAATGATTTTTTTATTTTTGGCAAGCAGTGACCTTAAAGCTTGAGCTTTGAACTCAATCCAATCTGAAAGTTTCACCCAAGTGAGGGTGGGTTTGGTACCATTCAACTTGAGTGAAATTCACATAAATTGAGTATTATTTTTGTTTCTTGTTGCCAAAACCTTGATCACAATCCACATGACTGAACTGGTGTTCTAGTACGGACGACTTTATTGATTTCCAGATTTTAGGGCCACATTGACATTGAGCGTTGCCCTATCTTGACTTCAATCAAATCTGAAAGTTTCACTCCAAAATCAACTCAGTTGGATGAACAGGTCACTTAAGGTAGGGTGAAAAATAATTTCACCTAAGAAGAGTGAATATAACTCAAATTTATTGGTATTTTTTACTCAATTTCCACTCGCTTGAGTGATTAATTGCTTTTAGCGAGTAGTTATGAGAAAAAATATACCTTTGTTGCTCTTAAACTAATTATACATTGGACCTGATAGACACAAATCCACATTTTTCCCATTAGGTTTATTTTATTTACCAACAGGTATAATATGGTGTTGGTGTCGTGTGGTCTTACCTCCGATTTAGATAACTTCCCTGCTAGAGACGAAACTGAGGTAAGACCAAACTCCTAATCTGATGTTTAGGCCGGGGCATATCGTCACATTTCAATTCTTTGATGCTAAGTCACATCGTCCCAACGCACGCTTTCTTCACTTAGCTTAGGCAGCTCGAAATAACTGCGGCAGCTATATGTATTAGCCGTATAGAGTACGATGGCTAAGTTATAGCACATGCCCAAATATATGATAACTGTGGGAATCGACTTGGAATTGACTTGTGATATTTGTCACTGATTGACATTTCGACAGCTGGACCATCCTGTTTTGACTTCTGCCTGACAGTATTTTGGATAAGAGTATTTGTCAGTGGTAATGATTCGACAATAGAAACATGATTGTGTCTTGTAATGCGTGCTACCTCTATCCACTTGCCACGACGAGAGACAGTATATTATAGATTGTCTTATGTCTTATTGATTATAGATGCAGGCACTTTCATAAACCAATCAATTCAAAGCCCGTTCCTTCTTATTCACCAAACGCTATATAGACGATGTTCTCGCTGTGGATAATCGCTATATAAGTGATGCAGTGAAGGATTTTTATCCACCGTCACTGGATTTGAAGGAAACTACAGATAGCACATCATAATTAGACTTATATATCTATAAAAATGAAGTGGGACATCTCTCTTGTCGACTTTATGACAAAAGAGATGATCACAATTTCGATATCGTAAACTGTCCCTTTCTTGACATTGCAGTGGGACCTGCATATGGCGTATACATATCTCGCCTAGTAGCATTTGCTAGATCCCGTCTTGATTATGACGATTTTAATCAACGTCATAAAACAGTATTGCAGAAACTTATAAAACAGGGCTCTACCGCCAAGCTCCTTCACACAAAGTGTCTTAAATATTGGCAATACATAACGCATGCTGATAGCAAAATATGAGTGTAGCGTGCAAGATATACGGCGTTACGTTTCGTTACTTGTGTCTAATTCCGCTTAACCCGTGGTTAGGGGCCGTATGAACTCATTTACTTCAAGATCCTCATGTTGTTCATATGAACAGTCACAATCAAACCGTGACTGAGATACATCATTCTCTAGATGACGAATTTGCAACGAATATCATATGGATTAAGGATAGCTATCCCCTTAGAGGCAGTTTTTGCACCCCCGTGACAATTTGTCGTCTGTATCAATAAATATACAAGATAACCATAATAAACTATATATTTTATGAAAGCGTACATCGTAGGCATTCCAACTATATGATTTGTATAAACGACGCTTCTACTGTGTAGAAAATATTCCAATTTAAAAAAATTAAAATGAAAACAATAGCGTCCATTTTTCAATTGAAATTTCATGAAAACTGTTGGTCTTGTTCAACTTTGATGGTATACCTTGATAGGAGACAATTCGAACTAGTAAACTTATCTCATTTTTTTAAATTTTTGCCTGGTTTTGTTTTTACAGCTATTTTACTAAAATAAATTGAAAAAAACCGTACTATTTTACGGTCGTTTGTCTTAAAAGTTGAATAATTAAAAAACTAATCCGGACTTACAAAAAGTGATATAGAGTTTACTAGATCACCTTATAAGTAACAAGCATGCCAAATTTCAAAAGCGTAGCATGGATACTTTTCGAGAAATAAACGTTTAAATCTCGGGCAAAATGTGTCCAGCTATACATCTGATGAATTAATCCAATTTTTTTGCTTGAATTCTATGGTCAAATACATTTTTAATCTGTCTAATGGCACCTACTCCAATTCCTGTTTATTCTGGATAACTATTACACTAAGTTTTTTTTCATCAAGGCGGTTTAAAGTCCAATTTAAACTTTAAAAACTTGCTAATACCTGTTCAGCTGAGAATTGTTTACACCTGTGTAGATCACTTCACGGCGGGTGTCTGAGTGAAGTGTCACTGCTATAATTAGAAACAAAAATACGGATGTTTGCATGGTTTTGATCAGAAGGGGGTAGATTAATGTAAATAAGTAGGACCAATAGATAATTAGCTTACCATAATACTGCGGAAATGAGGTTTGGAAAGGGAAATTTAACAGACAAAAATAATAGTACCCAAGCCCAAGCTAAGGCAATCTGTTTAAATGTTCCAGTGCATCGGAAACTAAATTTTTAAACCTAATATTGAAGCACTTCTATTTATAATTTTGATTTCATTTTTTCACCAAATCTTAGAGAAAATACAGAAATAAAAAAAAGAAGACCAGTTTTGACCCTCTAAGGGGATAGCTATCCTTAAGAATACTGATCAGCGATACGGATTTGATATTTTTGGAACATCATGATGTCTTGCCGGCATCATTGAAAACTGTTGACCGCTTCTCTCTTGCAGGAAACTAGCCTATGTTTGTAATATGATTTTTTAATTTGGTGCTAATGCTGTTATGTGGTATATGGAACAGGTCTTTGGATTATGGATGCGGATATTCTTTAATGGACGATGACTGAATAATGAATGACGAACCAGACGCTTGTAATTTGGCTGCGCCAAAGACAATCCACAATATACTCTCTGTGGTCGTAGTCAGGGAATAGAGGTAGTTTGGACTAGATGACTCGCCGGCGTATTCGAAAGTTATTGACCACTGTTTTTTTCTGGAAGACAGTAGCTATGTTATACCAGCTTATTTTTGCTGCTAATAATGTCATGTGAGTAATCTTCTGTTCATAGATACGTTTTTGTATGGACGACGGTTGATTACTGAATGACGGAACTGACGAGGGTAATTTACAGGTACATTTGGCTGCCGTTAAGATTCTTCTTCTGCTATACACAAGCGGTTGTCTGTGCTAATATTTATTCTGATGGAAGGGCATTGCGGTTATGGATTGAGCTTATCGAAATGAACCGATACGTCCAAGCAAATGTCAGACAAGAATTACCTTCTCGAAATGATGTGCTACGTCTGATCGCAATGTTGTTTCCTTTGCACTTATAGATCGGAGAACGAGGCATAACTCTGAGTGGTGGTCAGCGTCAAAGAGTCAGTTTAGCACGGGCCCTGTACAGTGAGAGGGATATTTACCTCCTTGATGACCCGCTTTCCGCTCTTGATGTAACTGTGGGGCAACAAGTGTTTCAGAATTGTATCAAGGAGGGCTTGAGAGGACGGACGGTCGTACTCACTACTCACCAGTTACAGGTACTCTTCACGGGCATGTTCTAGAATAGCAAACTAGCTCCATCCAATAAAGCACTACTTTTTCATAATAATTTGCATATTATGTTAAGTTCTTGTTTTTCTTGGTTCTCCAGTCCGCTTCCTTAGCCTCAAAAACTCTCAAATTGCTACTTCCTATTAACGATTTGATGTGTTCCCATATATTTTTATCGCGCAAAATATGATACAGAACTGTCCCTCCTTAATCTGCATGTCTATCTAACATGATTTTTTAACCCTATCTTGCCTCGGTGATTTGAGGTGTACCGCAGCAGGGGGAGCGGGGGGGGGCGATATTTTTGTTATCGCTAAGGCTAGAGGGCTGCAACTTACCACACTATATCTTTAAATCAAGCTCTACAAGAAAATGTTAGAAAATCCAAGATGGTCGCCATGATGACGTCACTGTGACGTCATTTTCAAAAAGAGCATTTTTGGACTATTTTTCAGTCAGAATTTTCGATTTTTTTTATTTTTGTTTTTTCTTCGAAAAAATTGCATGATAAATTAGTAAATAATAATCTGATATGAAATAAAATAGATTTTACCCACTTTTTCATACAGAAAAGCAAATTTTTTGAAGAAATATGACGAAAACTTTCCTTTTCTGGTACCCCACATGGACGTCATTTTGAATTTACCCATGATCCTCTGCTCGGTGGGTCATGCAAATAGGCTCAAAATGACCCCAATATGATAATCTAAAAAGTCACGGAGATTCAGCTCTCAATTTTTTGTCGTTCCGGAGATAGGAGCAAAAAACCAACAGGCGGGGGGGGGGGGTTTTGAGCGGAAAGTGCCCCACCCCCCAGACCAGGTAGGGTTAACCATGTTATCCCCATCAGTATGCGATACACTGTTTGCCTTTGTGTCGTAGTTTTTGTGATCGATGACTTCCTGTATCGTTTTAGTACTTAGCCGCATGTGATATCGTATTGTTCTTGGAAAGCGGTGAAATAGCTGAGAGGGGTAGTCACGGAGACATTATGGCAGCAGACGGAAGGTACGCCGCCCTCATCAAAACATTCTACGATGTCAATACAGGCATTTCAGGTAGTACTTTTAATAGTTGGCTTCGGTGACATCTAACTTCATTTATTGATCTTCTTATTTCATTGGTATAGTATCGGTGTTCAAGTAAACTGAGCGCCGATATATGATTGTCACAAGCCATAACGCAGTCTTTAGCTCTATTAGATATATACAAGGGATAGCATTCATGGGATGTTTCTTTATTGATAGATGTGTTTGAATTTCTCATTATTAATATCTATGTAAAATTTTATAACACAATATATCAATAGCATATAGGTATTCCAATGGGTACTAACTGGGCAGACCTTTTGGTTGACCTATATCTGCTCTCTTAAGAATAAGACTATATGCAGCAGTCTTTAGCTCTACTACATACAGTGGATATCAATCATGGGATGTTTCTTTATTGTTCGAATTTCTCTATGATAGTTTTGCAACACAATAAATCAACAGCATATAGGTATTTCAATGGGTACTAACTGTTGCAGACCTTTTGGCTGACCTATATCTGTTCTCTTAGGAATAAGACTATATGCAGGCGCTTTCAAAAACCGATCTTTTCAAAGCCCGTTCTTTCTCATTCACAAAACGCTATGTTGACCACCTTCTCGCTGTAGATAATCATTACATAAATAACGCAGTGAAGGATAAAAATCCACCTTCACTAAATGAAAAGGAAACAACATATGGGCCTAACGGCACATCATATTTAGACATAAAACTGTACGAAAATGAAGCGGGCCTTCTCTCTCGTCGACTTCACGACAACTGAGATGATTATAATTTCGACATCGTAAACTAGTTCCTCCTGGATAGTAATATTCGAGTGGGACCTGCATTTGGCGGATACATATCTCGCCTAGTAGCATTTACTAGAGCCTGTGTAAAATGTGACAATTTCAGCCAACGTCATTATTGCAGAAAGTTATGAAACGATATATCGCCAAGCCCCTGCACTTACATATCGATACATATCGCATGCTGATAGCAAAATACGAGCGTAGGGTCGAAGATCTATGGCGTTACGTGTAGTAACTTGTGTCTAATACAGTTTAACCTGGGGCTAGGGACCATATGAACGGATGTACTTCAACATTATCATGGTGTTTATATGAACAAACGCAATCAACGCGTGACTGAGATACATCATCCTCCAGATAACGATTTTACTTCGAAACTTATATGGAATAAGAATAGTGATCTCCGATACGGATTTGATATTTTTGGAACATAAATTTGCCTACATCATTGAAAATTGTTGACCATTTCTCTGTTGCAGGAAACTAGACTGTGTTTATGTATATATGATTGTTTATCTTTGAATTGGGCGTTAATGCTGCTAATGCCTAATATGAATTAGGTCTTTGGATTATTGACGCGGCTGAATATTGGATGAAGGACTCGACGCTTGTATTTGTTTTCATTCATTAAATCTTTGACACCATGGATTCACACTTGAAACCATGTTTTTCACAACCGCGAGGATTATGTATTGTTAAGCATGATGTGCTTCGAATGGAATTGGCGTTATGATAATATATGGGCGTCTATGTGGCAATACGTGGAGATTGAGATGGTTACAATGTAAATATCGTCAACTATACCATTTTATTAAGACTACTATTCTTATTGAAAGACATTCACGACCGGAAGAGAAATCTTCGAATTTATGGTATACCGAAGGTAGGAGAGCCCGAAAATACAAATGTAGTTGTGCGAAAATTCCTGACGGATGATTTACGTATCTCCGATGAAATTGTGAAGAGCATGACTCTCGTGTCGTGCCACCGACTGCCTCAGTATCTGCCCGTTCGTCAACCAGAAGTTGGTAGCAGTGTTCCCCCACCAGCAATTATCATTACAACCCTGACCGACGATGACAAAGATCTGATTCTGTCCTCCACTTTTAATTTAAAAAACACCAGAAAGTCAGTAAGAACGGATCTACCTCCGGAGATGAGAGTCGATCGCGGAAAAATGGCGTCAAAAGGGAGGGATTTGAGGGAAGCCACGAAATGTCAAACGCGTATTCGCGTAAATCGCACTGAGGTGTTGCTGGAGACCAGACAGAAATCGACGGATCCGTGGATGAAATATTCTTCCAACAAGGACAGCTTGTAATTATGACTCTGGTAAACTGTGTTGTCTGGTCAGTCACATAGCAAAGATTGTTGACGTTTTCCATGTAAGTATCAATCTAACTACATACCTACCTCTGGAACCTTTTACTTACCTCTGGAACCTTATCGGAATTTGGTGAGTCCTATTCTGCTATATGTGATCCAGTATACACAGAAACGCTGTAAATATTCTTGACAGTTCGGTAATGGTATCAGTTTGGTGACGGTAGTTTATTTCAATAACTGACACTCGGAAATTGGACACATGCTGGGTATGGGTATAGGCTTGGTTTGGTGTTTTTGTAAACCTGTTCGAACGACTGGCTTTAATGTTTCTACACGCGTACATGTACAACAAGTACATACTAAATCAAGGTTGACCCAGATATGCTGACCCAGGGTTGAGGTGTACACTTGATTGAAGAATCGTGTAGCACGATATAATGAGACACCGGTTCTACGAATAAATTAGTAATGTCCTTTTTCTGATCTGAACCTTGTAAATGTGTTATACAAATTGTATGCCGTACGGTACATGTATACTCTTGGTCAACTTTGCGGTTTGGGTAATGTCGCTGACAATGATGGGACTTGGTAATAGACCATTCCATTCCAACATGTACATAAGTGCAATTCGGTAAGGCGATGTAGAATGACCTTCACACTAGATGCAATCTTTGTTTTGCAAATAGGCCATGAAAACAAAACTTATTCGCATGCTATACTCGTAGGCCTTTACTAGTCTTAATCGCTGTGCGTGAAGCAAGTTCCTACCGGACCGTTAGTCCAACATCACGTCCTCCATTGCTGCATATATTATGCAAATTTGAAAGGAACACTGAATTTTCGTACGCAAATCATTTCAGCATGATGCGTACTACATGCATTTTCAGAAGCTTCGCTACAGGGTCTCGGCGTCGTGTTACACCACGGTAGTTATTGTATCAGACTTTCTTCTTAAATGTTTACGGCATGAGGGTCTTGTGTGCGGGGCGGCCAGAATGTAAGTTGGACAGCTTAGCAAAACATTTTATATAATTAAATTACCTATCTAATAATGCGTTATACTATTGATGAATCTTGCATAGGTATTTATTCGCTGCTTATTTCTCCGGGTGGTGCCTGCCTAGTGTGCGGGACCCTCAGAAGAGCCCGTCATTATTTTATTGGCCAGATTGTTGAAGCCTGTTTCGCACAAGTGGTATAATATGTAACGCGTCACGAATAGTTTACCTAACAAGCAAAACAATCTCTATCGCCAGACTGCCACGAGAACTTTAGTTGACTGCCTCTGACAGAGCACGAAGTTGCTCACAGCCCATACTGGGTCATGTCAATACACGGTTGTATCTATTTTTTAACTACTTTTTTTTTAACTGAACTTGTTCATTATTTCAAAGAAATATTTGGTGTAATGCAATTCATTTCTTTTGTTTTTCCACATTTTATTACGAAATACTATTTTGAAAGATCACTGATTTTCTTATACAAAAAAACAGCAGTCGTTTTTAATACATGTATATGTACGCCTAATACTGATATGGTACAGCCAAACTTAAATATGCTCTTTATTTGGAAAAGAAACTATCACCTAGAATATGGATGATATTTCGATATTCTCTATGAATTGTCAAGGCCTGTCGGACAAGAAAAAGAGAAATGATGTCCTACACTATATTAGACAGAATTTTTTTCTATTTACTGTCTACAAGATATTCATATCAATGAAAATACAGAAAAGATAATGAGGAACGAATGGGGACATGATATGTACATAGCCCCGTATACTTCGAATTCTCGTGGGGTGGCCATTCTGTTTAATAACAATTTTCAGTACTCTGTACTGAAATGTACTAAGGATCCAAATGGGAACTATATTATATTAAACATTGCCCTATCGAACGATAAAAATATAACCATCGTTAATCTCTACGGACCAAATGATGACAGCCCAAATTTTTACAGTCAGCTGCTAGGGCAATTTACAGACTTTGATATGTCCGATATTATCATATGCGGAGACTGGAACATGGTTCTGGACCCTTCATTAGACCAAGATAATTATCTTCATATTAACAACCCAAAAGCAAGAGATGTAGTTTTAAAATTTATTGAGAATAATGATCTTCACGATGTTTGGAGAATACAGCACCATGACGAAAAAAGGTTTACATGGAGAAGAAGAAACCCAAGAAAGCAATCAAGACTCGATTTCTTCCTTGTATCGTCTAGTGTATTTAATCCAAGGATACAGAAGCGATCATTCGGCCGTACTAATAAAATACAACATTTCGGACAGAAAGCGAGGACCTGGTTATTGGAAAATGAACAATTCTCTTTTAACGGACAAGGAATATCTAACCATAATAAACAAAACGATCTTAGAAAATATAATTTTTTACGCTAAAGAAACCCTTACTACAGAAAACTTAAATACAATACCTGTTGAGCAAATCAAGCTAAAGATCTCTGATCAATTGTTTTTGGAAGTGTTATTAATGGAAATTAGAGGTAAGACTATATCTTATTCGTCGTGGAAGAAAAAAAAAGAACAGGAAACCGAAAAAAAGCTAGAACAAAACATCGAAGAACTAGACAAAAAGATTAGTGCAGACTTTATTAACGCAAGTGTAACTGACATACAAAATTTAATTACATTGAAGCAAAATTTAGAATACTTACGAAATCAAAAGATGGACGGAGTAATGATTAGATCAAAAGCAAGATGGTATGATTTGGGCGAAAAACCGACGAAGTACTTTTGTGCTTTGGAAAAAAGAAATTATCAATGTAAAGTTATCCACAAATTGGTGACAGACAACGGGGAAATCATGGAACAAAATGATATATTAAAAGAGCAAAAATTTATGAAGAGCTATATTCTGTAAGGGAAGTAGACAAAGATTCATGGGCAGAAGTTTTTGGTTGTGAGAACTATAATAAAATGAGTAAGGAAAAATCCGATTCCTTAGAGGGTATCGTTACGTATACAGAGCTCTCCGAAGCCGTAAAAGGCATGAAAAACGACAAAAGTCCAGGTCAAGACGGATTCTCAGCTGAATTTTTTAAAGTGTTTTGGAAGGACATAGGACCTTTTGTGCTCCGGTCTATTAATGAATCCTATCGAACTGGACAGTTGTCAATAAGTCAGCGGAGAGGAATAATAACTTGTCTATCAAAACCCAATAAGGATCGTCACCTTATGAAAAACTGGAGACCAATTACTTTACTCAACGTTATTTATAAGATGGCATCAACATGTATAGCAAACCGTATTAAAACCGCATTAAATGAGCTTATACATGAAGATCAAAAAGGATTCATAAAGGGGCGGTATATTGGGGAAAACACACGACTTCTGTATGATATTCTGTTCGAAACTAAAGAAAACAATATACCCGGCATGGTTTTGTTGGTAGATTTCGAAAAAGCTTTCGATTCGATTTCGGTTGAGTTTTTGATGAAAACATTGGATTATTTTGGATTTGGGCATTCCATCAAAAGATGGGTCGATATCTTTTATGCTGAGATTTCATCTTGTGTTATACAGAATGGTCACTTCTCTGGAACATTTTCGGTTGAACGGGGCTGTCGCCAGGGTGACCCCATTGAGCCTTACCTCTTCATTTTATGCGCAGAAATTTTGGGAATACTTGTAAGGGATAACACAAAGATAAACGGGATTATTTTAGGGGGAGAAAACATAAAAATTAGTCAATATGCGGATGACACAACCTTTTTTCTTGATGGCACAGATTTGTCGCTGAGGACAGTGCTGAACACATTGCATCTGTTTTTCCGTGCCTCCGGCCTTCGAATAAATATAGAAAAAACGCATGCTGTTTGGATAGGAAGTCGGATTGGATCAAATGTAAAATTGTGTGCTGATGCTCATTTGCAATGGGACATTGAATCTTTTACTACTTTAGGAATAACTTTTAGACCGGATCTATTTAGATTGAATGAACTCAACTTCAGCAGAAAATTTGATGCTATTAGACATACACTTGATAGTTGGAAAAGGAGGGGCCTATCGACTTTGGGCAAAATAACTGTGATTAAATCTATCGCTATTTCCAAAATTACTCATTTATTTACCTCTTTACCCAACCCACCAGAGGAATTAATAAAAGAACTGAATAAGATTATTTACGGATTTTTATGGAACAATGGTCCCGACAAAATTAAGAGGAAATTAATAGTAAACGATTTTAAGGAGGGGGGCTTACGAATGCTCGATGTTATTTCATTTGTAAAATCTCTTAAAATATCTTGGCTAAGAAGGTTTTATATTTCAGACACAAAATGGTCCCGATTATTAAAACATTCCTTAGGTGATGTTTCTATATTTAGTGTCGGGGCTCTGTATTTCGATAATATCATTACAACTATTCACAACCCATTCTGGAAAGATGTATTGTTAGCATGGAAAACTTTATTATGCAGGAAAGGATACAGGATCTGAATTGCAATGAAAGTTTGAACCAGCCTATTTGGTTCAATCATTATCTAACCAAATCCGACTTCTTTATCCGTCATTGGTATAAAAACGGTGTAGTATTTTTTAAAGATATACTTGACCACAATGGCAAAGTACTCTCCTTTGATATAGTTAAAGCACGGTTTAAAATTCGCGGTACTATATTGGATTACCGGCGTTTAATACACAACATTCCGGTGTTTTGGATATCAAAACTACAAAATTATAATAAATTGCAGTCCGACATCTATGTTCCCCCCATTTTGCCTTATGTCAGTAAGTTGCTTGAAAATGAAAAAGGTTGTAGAAAATTTTATGATGTATTCGTTCATAACGATGTGATGTCTCTGTCTCAGGCAAGATGGGAGGAACTGTTGGGTATCGCTCTGAACTGGAGACCTATATATGCCTTGCCGAAAAAAACAACTTCGAATATTCAACTACAGGACTTCCAGTTCAGGGTTATACACAGATGCCTTACCACAAATGTAATGCTTGTTAAATTGGGTATCAAGGAGAGTAATTTGTGCACATTTTGTGTGCAGGAAAAGGAAACCATCAGCCATCTATTTACTGAATGTAACAAGGTGAAGGAAATCTGGCGTGATCTTAGGGCCTGGTTTCTAATTGCGACAGGCAAAGACATAGAAATCTCATGTATAAACATCTTATTTGGACTTCCTGCAAAATTTCTGCTAGAAAATCATCTAATTATTTTAACCAAGCAATATATATGCAAGGCCAGATGCCGGGACACAAATTTGGATTTCCTTAGCCTTAAAAATACCCTGAAAAGTAACTTTGTATTAGAAAAGTACATTGCTGTTTCTAACATGAAAATGGAAAAGTTCGAAAGGATCTGGGCTCCAGTAGTTGCAAGCCTGTCTGATTAATTTGTACACAGGCCAATTACTACTAAATGTATTATTTAAGTAAGTGGCTTTTCATGCATGTCCGTATACTCAATATAAATATCTTCGCTGAAATGGAATGTACATATACACTAGTGTATATCATTCATATATATACAAGTGATGTGAGTGTGTGTAATAATATATACTTGCTTTGATAAAAACGGCTGTTGAATAAAAAAAAAATATATAAAAAAAGAAGAAGAAAGAAAAAAAAAAAAAAAAGACTCCTATTCCAGATCTGAACGCTGTGTATAAATATATGGCTGATCGAAAACTATGACCATATACCGTGTAATATCTTTGGGGTAACGTTAAGGATTAGAGACTGAAACTAGATCTAGAATCTGAGTTTAAATACACACCAAAGCGTCACTCATAATTTAGCCCCAGTAAACGTCTTGGAAATTTATTTGAATGAAAGAATTTTAAAGCAAAAATGTCATCGAATGTTTTGGTGATCTGACACAGCTGTCCACTGTAGTCTTATGCTAGAAACTGTAGCTTGTGTATACTAAACTATAGCTTGCTTGAAAATATAGATTGCGAATATTAAGCTTTATCATATCTCAGAGAAGACTGTAGACTTTTGATTGGCTGGCAGGCCTAATGTGTGACACCGTACGTGTTCGCCGATGGCTGGTTTATATTAAATTACAGTCTGTGTATATAAAACCATAGCTTGTGTGTATTAAACTCTAGTTTGTGTATATTAAACGAAGCTGATGTATATTAAACTATAGTTCGTGTGTATTTTCGTAAGTATACTTTGATCCTGCTGCTAACAATTTCACGAAAGTGTCTTTAATGGCAACACAACAAATAATTCACCATAATTAAACGATCTCCCATACAGAGTTACGTTGTAATAGCGTTGAATGGTATTGTATTTCACGCAAGCGTTGTAAGTTGATTAAATTAAGATACCAAGCGATGGTACTGACCAAATGGCGGAGTAGTGTAGACGATTGTATGATAACGTTCGAGTATGATGAAATTCTAACTTTGATGCAATGTCGAAATTTGCTTATTACCGTCACCCGACGTCTTTTCAGCGTTAATTCAATACGTAAATTTGTCATACAACGTTTACACGAAAGCTATAAATTTTCTAACCTTAGTGTGATATCTTAGCTTGTCATAGAAGGCGACTAATATGGGATCGTCGTGAGATGACTAGAAGATTGTTGAAAGCTACGGTAATTCTTAACTCACTCACATACTACGTCTATTCACAAAGGCGATGACGTGGAGAAGCCCTTTAAAACAACAGCCGTATTAGATGTCAATTCCGAGGAAGAAGAGGAACAAGTTATCACAAGAAGTGATGGTAAGAAAATCTATTTCTCAATTTCGAAAATACCGTTTAGGAACTGGTGGCACAGCACAGCATACGAAATTAATTTTATGACACAGGCCGATTTATGGTGCCTATATGTACCCGTCAGTGCATGTCCGTAACATAGTGGTACTTCGTAAATAACTCGTTGTTACTCAACGGGCATTTCGTCTCCGTACTCTGCAATTATCCATAAGTTACCGTCTGTTCTTTTCACAACAACTTCTAAGTAACTCATAGGTATCCACAATATTGTCCTAACCTCGCAGTACTGTCCAGTCATGACTAGAACACCACAGATTAGTTAAGGACCGATTTGATAACCGAACATTACTGTAAGGTATCTTTCCTTCCAGTACAATACTGGAAGGAAGCAACATTGGGCTGCTAACCGTTTCTGATCTGAGCCATATCCGATCAATTTACCGATGTGCTGCCCCTTGATTATTAATATTTACGAAGTGTGAAAATTTGTGTTGATAATCGTCTTAGTAGCCTGACAGTAGAAGATTCACAGGATCCAATGGATAGACCAGTACTTGATGGGAAGCTGGCTGGT
The DNA here is from genome assembly GCA_036873755.1 of Hanleya hanleyi. Taxonomy (NCBI): domain Eukaryota; kingdom Metazoa; phylum Mollusca; class Polyplacophora; order Lepidopleurida; family Hanleyidae; genus Hanleya; species Hanleya hanleyi. The sequence goes on from JAVTVY010038708.1 coordinate 150,272, forward strand.
TACTGATCAGTTGAAAACTGAGCAGTACTGCAAGTGAACCTTTCCTGTTAGTACTTTTCCATTCTCCCCAAATAAATAGTTACTGAGTTATGTATCCCACAATGATGTCCGAAAATCTTAAGAGAAAATAATTTAGCATTTAGTAAGTTATCACGTTATTTACCCCAATTGCGTTGTTATGTTCTTAATGACCCACCATATCTTAAGTAAGTACCCCAAGACGTTCTCATCTTATTACAGGTTGAAATACACTATTGTCCCATTACGCCCCAGGTTAAACAGGTCCAGTTCGCCCCTGGAAAACTGACCTCCTTGTACTTTCGTCTGGAACTACATACTGATGTTGTTTATTACCACTCCTCCCACTTCAAGAGAAATATACCAAACCGCACTCCAATCCAAATGATTCTCGAGAACGCAAACTGTGTTGTGAGACGAGCACTTTTCAGCGTCTGAGCTGGTCACGTGGGTATCGTCGTTTGATTGTGTACTGTACAGAACACAGGTCGGGACTGTCACAAAAAAAAATCAGGAATAAATCGAGACTTACTAAGTAAGCGATCAAAAGTTATCTATCATATTATCCAATAATAACACAACTGAGCATATAATGCGGGATATTCTTATCACGAACATTGACCTTTGGCGGAAGTGACGTCATTTATCGTATTCTAACCTAAACGGTTCATGTTTTAGGCAAACTGGTGGATAAAGAACATATGGCGGTTGGATACGTCAGTGCATCAACCTTCAGAACATACATCACAGCTATTGGTGGACTCCCGGCTCTGTTCCTCGTCATATCGTTTTACATGTTGGGCGAATGTCTCGTGTGGGCATCAGACTGGTGGCTCAGTACCTGGCTGCAAAATATGAACACGGTGAATATGGTTGTATTTCGAAATGATAATTATCTCAACTATACTCTAAAAATGGGAGGAATAAACTGGGGGATGACATGAATAAAAAATAAAAAAAGATAACAGATGGTCATTTTATTGTCCTCATAATCAACATCATTGTTGCAGTCGTGGCTAAATCTTTTTTGGCAATTGTACTATTGATTATTGCCGACACAGTGCAGGAACTAGATTTCTCCCAATCAGTGATTAATTTTTTTGTTTCCGGGTTCACCATCGTAACATTGATAGCTGTTCTTGGACAAGTGCAGGAGAAATTTCAAACACCCATATTTGTATTTGAGAACTATCATGAAAGATATACATTTGTTGTGTAACTCCTGTAAATAGAACGTACTATAAGCGTCGTATACGACTTTCTGTTTGTAGTCAACTCCCACAAAGAATAGTCAGCATCCATGATAATACAATCGTTTCCGCATGGAGCTGATATCACACAAACCTTGATATTGTTTAAATGGTCAGCTAAAGTTTAGAGAGACTAGCGGTTAACAGATTCCAACAATATCAGCAAAACAATGTATCATTGATAAATTACCAGAACGAATTTCTGAGGAATGACAGATAACCTAACATATTTTGCTATATTTACTACATTCACAGACACATACAGAGCTCAATGATTCGTTTTATCTCAATTCCACCTATATTGATAATACGACTGATGAAAAGAAATTCACAGGCGAGGTGAAGACTATTGACGGTATCGGTATCTTTGCAAACAAGGGCACGCCCTTCTTCGTGACAGTATATGCATCTGGCGTGGTGGGCCTGCTCGTTGTTAACACAATACGTTCCATGGCACTGGCAAAGGTAATAGTTGCTATGTTATGTTCAACGATGGCTTGTCGAAATACTTGTATATTTTGTAAATATTGTATATTCAATAATACCAAATTCGAAGTAAACAGCCAGCCAGACCTCATTTTATTAAACCGGTCAAGTAATGTGCTAAATAGGAGCTCGTTTAAATCAAGTAGACGTCATATCGAGATCGTATTTTAAAATACAAATATATATATTCCGCTATAATGAAAATATCTTCGATATTTCACTTTCAGGCATCAGCCAGTGGATCAGGAAACCTTCATAAAGCGATGTTAGAAAAAGTGATATCAAGCCCAATTCGATTTTTTGACACCACCCCAATGGGACGTATATTGAATCGGTTCACCGCCGATATGGACATGGGTGAATATGCAGGCTTTTGACAATATATAATATACACTGTTGAAGTATTAATTGTTCAGGATAGCATGCAATTTCGGTGGGAAGAGATGTAAAATGTATGTGGCACCAAAGGTCATTCAGCCGATTTCAGGAGACTCATACTGATGATGGTGTTTTTGTTATTCAGTCACGGATCTATAGGTGCGCATGTTGACATCTTATAATGTTGGATGTTGCGTTGCATTTTCCTGTCTTGTGTTTAATTTTGATCCAGATGGTTTTTATGACCTTTTTGTTCAAGGTGTGAGAATTTCATTGGTATTTTTTTATCCGCAGATATGTCTGCCGTCTTGGGTTTCAAAACGACTGTCTTTCTTGTCTATTTTCATCAATATTATGGATTATAGAGCACGTGAAGACGTTTAATTGTCAATAGAATGGAGTGCTCACACAGTAGTCTTCTAAATTAAAAATGGCCTCCATTTATGGTTGAATTATTCAGCATCTTCCTTCCTTTGCATGTATGCCGGATTTCACTGGCTATAGCTCTGATTTGGAGTGTATGCATTACAACCGGTTTTAGAAAATATATAGGTGCAGACGCAATGATTAAACAATCTGACTGACTAACTAATGGATGAGGATAAATGTGAGAGAAGTAAGGAGGGGCATCCGCCCTCGACCAGTTAATTATCGTTCGGTAATATCTCAGAAGGTTTTAATGCCTGATACCAGTCCAGAGTTTCAGCCAATCACCGTGGCTGTATTCCTCGAGAGCTAGCAATATAGGTGCCATATTCAAACCGCTTTGAAAGTTGACAATCTAAATCGGTGTGCGAGAAATGAATATCTAGCCCAGTGAAAAGAAAATATACATCTTTGAACTTGGTGAAGAATGTCAGATCAGCTCCAGGAGGTTTGGTTATCAGCATCAACATCGGCATTTAGATGCAAAACAGCTCTGGAAAAAGTAATACCGCCCACTATACCAATATACCACGAATAACAGACACAGTCCATTAGTCTGACTAGATTTACACAACCAGAGGAAGTGGGAGTGAGGAACATAAATCCCACAGAGGGTTTGATGAAGGACTGATTTATTTTATAATCGTGGGGTCATTCGTCTTGAAATTATAGACTTGAACAAGAATGAATAGCAACTACCCGAAAAGCGCATATCACAAATCAAATCACAGTTGGACAGATAAGTGCTACGTTCTCCAGTTGTCCATAAGAAACGTCTTTATTGGTCTTATCGCAAGAATTCTCATCTTGGTGCAGATTTGAATAAACTTCATGTGGAACATCGCAATATGAATGTCTGTACCATTCTTACAGCCTTTTCCACAGTAACACTTCCTAGTTTTAGGCTTGAAATACAAGATGGCTGCCTTTTAAAGACGTCTACGGTGTCACCAGCTGATACCTTGGCTCTGAAAATGTGTGGCCACTTGAACGTAAAAACTTGCAAAAAGTTAATGGAACGGCGAAAATAGTTTTCAGAGGGCGCTCATTCAGAAATCCAAATAGCCACCGTTGATGAAAGACTGCCAACGTCAAAATTCGTCATCTACATAATTATTTTAGTTAATTTAGCATGGTTGCCAGGAATGAGCGATAATGCCCAAAAATGTATACAAACCTGTGGACGATGCTGGTCAAAAACTAATAAATTCAATTTGTAACACTCGTATTATTTTTTGACATCTCTTCTCGGTGAAATTCAGAATGCGAAAAATTTATATTTTCTTTCTCAAGCTAATCTATAACTTTTCGAGTGAAAACAAGAAAATATTTTTTTCTTTTCATAATCTCAAAACACTGAGGATTTTGTATCGTCCAAAACTCTCCATTGCCGTCTGGATAACGATTGCGCTGTAATGCAAGGCAATGCAATTTCCTACGACCGAGTAATTTGCCTTCTTTTTCTACATTCCAGTTGATACTTATCTTCCAATAGAGATATCCATGCTGATGATCATGATCTTTCGCATTATTCTGGCCATCGGTGTTGTCGCCATTGTCCTTCCAATTATATTGGCCATCGTCATACCGATGTTCACAGTGATCGCATTCGTCAGCTTCTTTGGCAGATATACCACTCGACAGATGAAGCGACTGGATAATGTTACCAGATCCGTATTAACTGGTCACGTGGCTAACACTGCCCTCGGATTGGATTCCGTCAGAGCCTATCAGATGGAAGATCAGTTTTTGAAAAGGTAGGCATGTATGGGGTGAGAGGGGCTGGGGGTGTAGTGGAAGGCTTATTTGAAAGGAATATATTCCAGGCTTCATATATTATGATTTTATCATTACTACCATTTCAATTACGACTTCATCCATATTTCTGACGGGGATAAGATCAGATACCGTAACCATGATATACAAATTAATGATTCGTCCATAATAGCGCAATGACTAAAATCAGTTGGAGTGGAATGAGGTTGTTTGGAAAATCTATAAAGTACCTTTCCAGGTTGTGGCTTCACCCAGGATATCATTTTTGTACAATTTTGTAACACGTCGCATGTTTCATTTCATTTTGTAGACTGGTTCAATACCAGGATGCTAACTCCACCATGCTTCTCCTACATCATTGCGGAGTACTTTGGTCCATTATCCGCATTGACGTGATCGGTATTATATTCAGCAGCTTGACTGGACTAGCGGTCGTGCTGTTGAAGGGTACAATACCACCAGAACAAGGCGGCTTAGCTTTGGCCGTCTGCATTCAGGTATGCTTGTGCACATTTTTACACCTCGGCTTATAGGGCTGCTTGTATACGTGGTCATATGGTCGTCCGTTTGTCCGTCCGTCGGCAATATTGCTGAACGCGACGTTAAACATTAATTCTCTCTCTCTCTCTCTCTCTCGTGTCATCTTGTCCGGACCATATCTCGGTGAATACGGGATGGACAAAATCGAAACTTACGTGGAAGATGCTTGTCTGATTCTTTTACTTTGATCTTCCACAGACTTATGGCCCTTTATCCCGCCAGCCAATAATAATCTGTTTATGAGATAAAATATTAAGGTTTTTGTTTAGCAAATTGTAGGCCTTCTACATTTTTCAAAAGTGGAAGGCACGGGCACAGGCACATAAATTTCCTATCTTAAAAATATTCCTAGAGACAAGTTTCGTATAGTTCAAATAGGGTCCCTATATATTAGTTTATGCCATGTAGCATTTCACGTGATAATGATCACAATATGGGATGAAGTTTACTCCTTACCAATAAATCGCGTAAGCTCCAATTTTTTGAGTACGCTATGATGGATCTCAGATTAAATGGCAAGCGGAGTTTTGTTTGGAGTGTTTCGTATTTCTCTTTCAGTATACGGGCCGCTTCAACATTCCTACGGCTGTATTGGAGAACGAAGGGAATAAACTCTTTGTTAGCAACTTTACCTGGATCTATAGTTTCTTGCTGTTTTCAGCTGTCAGCGGATGATTATGAAACTTGATACCCATGTTCCTTATGATTAGAGGATATGCAGTTGCTATTTATGAGATGAAATATAAATTTTTGACCAAATTCTAAAAAAATATCTTTTTTGGTTTTTGTTTTGCAAAAGTGTACATAGAAAGTTTGTTGAAGTTCTCATATGTCACTGGATGATTATGTAACTTAGTGCACAAGTTTCTTATTATTAGAGGATGTGCTTTTGCTATTTATGAGATGAAGTATTAATTTTTGTTCAAGTTATTGCAAATGATTTTTTTTGTTTCGCAAATGTGTAATTGTGAAGCTGTACATAGAAAGTTTGCATGATTATGTAACTTGGTACACCTGTTACTTATGGGGATGTGCCTATGCTATTTTTGAGATGAAATATTATTTCTTGTCCAAATTATGAGGTTTTAGTAATTTGCCAATTATAAGTATTTTTGTTAGACAAAAATATACTGAAAAGTTAACTGAATTTGTCATGTTTAATTGGATGATCATGAAACT